>JAHREE010000559.1:10268363-10509294 GCA_033628505.1 Tringa tobata | reverse complement strand
GATCATCATACAATTACTAATTATAATTAATTTATTTTTTTCCCCACTGATTTTCAAAACTATGTTAGAACAACAAAGAAAAATGCTGACAAAATTAACTATTTCATTTAAGTGTGGAAAGACAATTTTCATATCCCTTATGCAAAACAGCCTTAAAAAAGTGAGAAGTGAAGAAATCCCTTGTATTCTATGAACTAGAGCAATAAAATGCTATTACAAGCTAATTCTTTTTGAACAGCAATTTCTGAGTGGAAGGGATTGAAATATACTGGTGATACTTAGGATGATGCAGAAAAATGTTTTTGGTTGTTTTTTTTTTTTAATGCAGGCAGGTCTTTTTATACCTGAAGAATTTTCCTTAGTGGTATCCTGCGAAAAGGGAAAAATTGGTGTCTATCTTTATCTGTTCTTTAGAAATAGGCTATAATTTCTTTTCCCCGCTTCTGCCCACACCCCCCACCTTTGCCAAAGTCATTTATGTTGTTCAGACTTCACTATTTTTAGTTACTGTGTGTCTGGAAAGTGTACCTTTATCAGTAAGAAAGCAAGTCATTAAGCAGCTGAAGCTAATAACAGAAATTTGCTTCTGGAAGCAAAACAACCCAAGGATAGTGAAAATAGGTTGAGGTCCTTGAAAGAAAATGCTCAGGTTTGGGATTTTGTTTATCATGGTGGAAAAACAGGTAAGTGGTACACTAGGGATACTATTCTCTTCTGGGAAAAGAGAGAGCCATGTTACTAAAGCATTGCAAAAAGCATAAGTGGGACATTAATAGTATAGGGACTCTTTGTGAAGCATTCAAGGCATTGAGAAAGCTGGTTTTGGTTGTCTGAAAGAAAGATTCTACAAAAAAATAGTTGAAAAAATGCTGTCTGTTTGTACTTGAATTCCTAAATACTCTGTCCACTAGATTAATGGGCATGAAAACTTCACATATTCAATGGTTTTACACATCTAATTTTATTTGTTTTGATGTGGAGTTCTAGACCAAAGACTAGAAAAAGGCAAGGAACTTTTCATTCCACTCAGAAATAGCACGTTTTTCAAAATACAGCAGCTTCCACACTGAAAACATATTCTCAGTAAGTATTGGTTCATTTTTTGAGGGAACAACTGAATACCTTGAAAAAGTGCATGAGGGTGGATATTTGAACATATGTATACATGTATGGTAGCTAGCTTCAGTAATAACTTTTAAAATGGATCAGCAGATGCCTTTCCTTCTGAGCTGGATTGCTGCCAGCACTTGTGAAAGAACCTCTATTCCTCCAAATGTGTTCTGTTTAAGGAGATGACTGGCGATTACTCTGGCCAGGACTATGCTGCACAGCTTCAATAAACTGGAATGAACCTGCAAGAGATTTATCCATAGCCTCTAAACAAGGGAAATGCGTTTACTACCTTCTCTTAATACAAAGCAATGCTGGAGCAAGCAGTCTCATTGCTAATTAAGAGTTCAAGCAGTTAATGTAATCTTTCGTCTTTCTGTTCAATTAAAAAAAAAGTACTTTTTTGTTTTTATTTTCAGACTTCTCTTTTTCTTTCACTGATAAAATGTTTTTCTTTCTGAACATGATTGCCTATATCACAATGAACGGGAGGAATACAGGAAATATATTAAAGATCATCTTTTCATTTCTGTTTCCAGCCATGACTGTTATGAGATTATTGGCACTCAGAAAATGGAGAATAAAAATAGAAGACTTTTTAAGATAGCAAAAAAAAGATGGGGTGCTTTTGCAATATATTTGTAATTGCAGGATTCCCAGATCTTGCAGCAGAAGGTATCAAATTTTATCTTTCAAAGTAGCTAAATATGCTAATAGCATTCCCAATATACGAGAAAAAAATAGCTTTCTGTAAAGGGACATATGTACTGCATGGTTATGGAATGATACAGGAGCTTGAGAAGTGTTAATTGAATTCATAGGGCTTTTTGTCTCTTCCTACTGAAGATTAAAACAAGCCCCAGAGCATCTCCAAAGTCTTAGAAAGAAAGAGATTTTTTTGGTTTCCTGACTGTGCAGAGTTATTGAGGCTGTGCTTGTTGTGGCACACACGTACGGTTAAATCCCTTCATCCCATACTCCCAAAAGGTTTGCTGTGCTTGTAGGAGCCTACAAGACGTACAGTTTGCAGTTTGAAAAATATTCAGTAAAAGTGCAACCGTATATGAAGTAAATCAGCTGATCTGTTCGCCTTTTGAATATGTCAGGCTGTGAGAGAAGAACATCAGAGAACGAGCAAAGAAATCTGCCTGACACTTTTGCCTGTGGATTGAAGCGCAGGGGGTATTACAGCTAGTTAGCCACGTCTGACTGGGAATGTGTGGTTGCTGGTTGAATTGTGGCAGCCTAAAATCACATATATTCACAGGAAGAATGAGAGCAGCAGCGGAAGCAGGATGGATATCAGGGTTTCCAACTTTGCTGCAGTAACCACACAGGCTATCGCTATTCAAACCCTGTAAAGCAGCAAGTAATTTTCTGTAAGAGTACCTTAACAAAGTGGATGGGGTTTCTTTATGAATTCTTGGTGATAATCTTTTTGATATTTTCTTTACTTTTCCTTTATTTGTATAAATGTGGACACCAACAGTTCTCGTCTTTGTGGGAGATTAATAGAACTGAGGTTTCTGAACAGAAGCCAGGCTGCAGGTATAGCACTAGAGAATCATGCATAGACTGTCATTATGAAATATATATGTGAATTTTGATTATAGTTAGTAAAAATGCCAAGGAAGCTCTATATAGCACTGTACACTGTAGCAGTGTCCAGTGCGGTGCAGTAATGGACATGGGCTAGTAAATAAATTTTAAGATGTTTGAGATGAATGGAGATCAACAGTGGATAAATAATCCAGAAAAATTTATGTTGGAGAAATGCCTTCATCCTCCTTTTAAAAATAGAGTGTAACTTGTAAGAACTTTTTTATAGTTTTTTCTATGATTTTCAGTAGGGACTATTGAATTGAATGTAGAAACTGATGTCATTATTGGAGAACGTGATTCTGAAGCACAGTGCAGCAGTTCTTAAAAATTTACTCTTCTAAAGTTCCAGATTTATTAGTTGAGAGGCCTTCTTAGTAATAATGAAAATGTATACAAAGCCGCACAGTTGCATGCTTTGGCAAAATTTGAAATGGATTAGTAGTTTTCATTATATTAATGAGTGCAGATTTTGGTTTTGTTATCATATTTTTTTTTTTAACAAATGAAAATTAAAATTATTTGATATCAAAATGCAAGAATACAGAACTGCAATTTTGGTATCATCTAGTGTTACTACCTAAAAGCTTATAAAATATTAAATAGGTGTCCTTAAAGCAAATTCTAATTTCTTTCTTCCACTTTCATGTTCAGCTTCATTGCAAATATAATCTTTTCTATTTATTGGTTCTGATGAACGTGATGGCAGGTCAAAGCCTTAGGATGATAGAAGATGAAGGAAGTGATGGACTTGTTCACAAAGTTAGCATGCAAGTTGGAAGGTTTTCTTTTTTTAATAAAAGTCCATGTTTTTCAGTCGTTATATACTTGATTTTCATTTTGAAGTAGAAATGTGTCATATACAGAGGCTTTTTTTTTTAATTCACTAGGGCTTAGATGAAGCTTAATTTATTTTAGTAGCTGCAACTTGTCTTCTTAGTCAAGTTTCATCATTTTCAAGTAACAAAATCTTGCAGCAGTCCTGTATTAGAATGGGAAGCAAAGTGTCTTGTAGCTTAACTTTCAAGGTTGTGTAACACTGTTATCAAAAAGGGAGCAAATTTTGCTTATCTAAACTGGTCACATGTTGAGACTCAAATAGAAAAGTCGCAGCAGAATGTGGTTTCAAACCATAAGAGTATTATGGAAATAGCAAACAATACCTTCGTATCCTACACTGTCAGTAAGTAAGTCTACCTTCTAAGCCATTTGAAAAGGAAGTCCAGAACTTGAAGTATATGTTTAAATAAATATAAGGCATCGTTCAAAGTCTGCAAAGGCTAATGCATTGGTAAGTGTCAAAACTCTAATCCTACCGAGGGAGCCAGCCAAGCCAGGCTGCTGCTTTTGTTAACACGCAGAAGCCTCCAGTACACTGCTCTCTGGTTGATCTCCAACTCATTGCTAGACTCTCCTATTGTAATAAAATTGAATTAGTCCTTCATTATGAAGGAAAGAGGCACAGATAAATGTTTGGTATTCTGCTTCCGGCAGTGGCTAATACTGTATGCTTCAGAGAATAAACAGAAATATCCCATAATACCACTAAGTCCAATCTGCAATGCTGGATGTAAGATAACATGCCTTCCTGATGCCTGTAGGGCTGAATTATGCCCTATTGCATGAGACTAAATTAATCTTTTCCTAAGCAGTGTTATTTCAGATATTGCTATTGGTCAATTATGCAGCCCCTGTTAAAATTCCATGCTCAGCTGTTGTACCGCATAAGTGATTATTTCCTATTGGGTATTATATGTCTACTAACTATAAATCTTAGTGAATAACCACTTGTTTTTCAGCTCTGACAGATGCTCCCAGGGAATGCTTGTTAAAGGGAAGAAGTACTTCTGTCTGCGTCTGGTGAAGTCAGCCTCAAAGTAGATGAAATGCTAAATGACACTGGCCAGAGATTATGCATCCTGATGCTCACAGGTAATCTTTCCCTTTGTAATGGCAGGTGTCTGGAAAAGCACTGTTTGAATCTACTGTGCTCCCAATCCTTAAGGATTCTAGTGCTTATTTCCTACAGATCACATTAATTTAGAACTATGCTGTGTCATGAATAGTAATTCTAGGACTTGTTCTTTGTAGTGTGAGCTTGCCAGTGGTAAACATTTAATATGATAATGAAACATGGAAGATCATGTCATTCTTTGTCCTTCCTTTTATTAGGTTTATTACAATTGAGGAGAAAAAGCATAGTATAGGATGCGGGAAGACATTTCCACTCTAATCTGGAAAATTTTAGTATCTTAATCTAGATGTTTGTAGATCTTCCCCTTTTCTGATATACCTTCTGTATACTGGTGGCTCAGTGTCCCCCTTCAATTTCTCGCAGGACTGTAATTTTCATTAAGCAAAGGGTATGCCAAAAAACAGTAGTGATTTTAAAGAAGTAATTTTAGCTGGGCTCCAGTCAGCTTAGAACTGGTCTCACATCAGGTTCCAGGCAAAGACATACTTTTATTAGAGTGTATAAAAAAGAATAAACCATTGGTAATTAAGAAAAGAACTTATAGATAGTAGGAACATATTAAGCTGTGTTAAAGAAATAATTTACCTTATTAGTAATTCTGCCAGCTCTCTGCCAATTTGCTTTTTTGCTTTTCTTTTTCTTTTGGTCAAGGCCAGAAAAGAACTTACTAAAAGAAAAGCACAGCCCTCTGCTGTCTGGTGAAGAGCTGACTGAATAGAGAAAGGACTACTTCTTTGTTATTACTTCTTTTATTTAAAAAAAAAAAAGGCAACCAGAAAACCCTTGACAGTTGCTATCCTCTCCCTAGCACTAGACAGTTCTTCATAACGCTCACGTATACATTCATATGCCATGGGCCTGACTGCTGGGTGATAGTTAGTCATTGCGATAATCAGATAATGGCCAGAATTTCCTATTGATGGTGATGATGTGCCCCACACCATTATGCCTTGTTCTTTACTTAGATCAGCTGCAAGGGAAAATGCTTTTTGCCCTTGAGCCCAAACCATTTTTACTTAGTTAGCTTTGCAGTCACTGCAGTGTATGCGGCCATGTGATAGACTACACACCGTTTTGCAGTAGCAATAGCTTTGCCATAGTTTTGCACCCCCTGGCAAAGTGCAGCGTTTGTTTTCAGTACCTCCAGAGCTGAGGAACTAGATGCGCTGGGCAAGCGCTGTTTGCATTGCAGGTGCTCCTGGGGGCTGAGAGAGGAGGCAGGGTCAGCAGTGCTTCTGTTTGAAAAACACAGAGAAAGTACCTCAAGCTAGACTTGATCTTAACCAATCTTTCCTGGCATAGAGGATAGGAGATACCAGTCACAATGAATGCCAAAGAAAGATGGGACTACTTAATATCCATAATGCAGAGCATACACACAGCTGAATCAGCCCTAGCCTTCTCCGTAATTTCCTATGCCTTCACAACATTTTTTCCATACCTGTTATTCCTACCGAATTTAGTCTGGGTTGTTTTCTTTCTTTTTGTTTTTTTTTTTTAAGGTTTGTTTGTTTCTACCTGCTGTTCCTTGATGTCTCAAAAATGTGTCTCTGTCAGAGTAGTGAAGCTAGTTTCTAAACAGAAAGGTCAGAAATTCAGTACATAAGTTTTGTTACTGTTTAAGAGAAACTACTTTTATTTCATTACAGCAGCCTTAGGGTCTTCATTTGTGTTTTTTTTTTAATAAGATCAGTCTTCCTCCTAAAAAGTAACAGTTAAAAGCAAGTTACTGTATTTTACTATACGGTAAATCATTTTACCTGTGAATGGAATGAAACTGAGTGATCATACTAAGAATTGAAGAAAAATGCTTTAATGATAAGGAATGGACTGTATCGGTAAATGCTGCTCTGTGCACCTATGTCATGGTTTTGGATCACACAAGTGGGACTGCAAGAAACTGTCTGTAAAGTGTGTTTTGATCAGTGTTTGAAGAACTTTTTCAGATGTGCATTGCAGGAGTGTTTCTATCAGTGCATATTCCTGACAAGTGATCTAGAGGGAGAGAGTAATTGAATGTAAGCTTGGAGATACAAATGATCAGCTGATTTTCCTTCTGAGATTTGTACATGGACAACAGACAAGAAAATAGAAAGGGAAGCTAGGGTATTTTGAATATATAGAAGTTTACTGCATCTTCTTAAAAGTAGGATGTATATGAAAAGGAGGAAAACTGCCTCAATTGCATATTTGGATTTTACTAGGCAGCTACTCAGCTCTGTTTCTTTGCTGCAATTTGAGAACTGATGTTTTAATAATCGGTGAACACTTATTAGTTAATTATTAATTAGCTAGTGCTTTTTTCACTTTTGACTCTGCCTAAGTATATAACAAGATTAGTTGCACACAAATTCCTTTATCATGGATAAATGTTATGAAACCGTGTTGATCAATAACAATGCTGAACTTTCAGAGAATGCAATCACTATACAGACATATATTCTAGTAATTTTATATAGTGAACTTCTAGAATACAGTATCTAAATGCTTAATTCTTTCAAAGGTTAAATGCAAACCTTGGAATGAGTAGTGTAGATATTGACCACATGAAATGTGAATCTATCAAAATCTGTACCTTTCACCAGGGTTCTCACTGTTTTTTTCCCAAGAATTCTTGAAGACCAAATGTACTTGATGGTCACTTGGCTGATACATACAACAGGCTTAACAAGGGAAATTTTTTACCCTGGGGTTAGTCAGATTACAGCCTTTTGTATAATAGGGTGACCCCGTTTCCATCATCAAGAAAGAGATTTTTAGCAATGGTACAGTGTTTATGCTGTCATGAGGTAAGAAAAGGTATTGGTTGCTGAGCTATGGATAAGGAGCGGGCAGGACTGATGTTCTAAGGAAGATACTGGATGGGCAAAGGGCAGAAGGAAGGTAAATGCACTTGCACTGAAGTGTAGCATATCCTGTCTCTGAGCCAAATTATGTCTCTTAAGCCATCATCATTTTAGAGCATTGAAAACTGGGGGAAGAGCACTAGCTCCTTCATGTGAGAAAAGAAAATTAAAGAAAAAAATTACGTACATGTGTGCTTAATAATTTTTCCTCTATTCAGAACAATTAAAAACCCTATCACCTCTAGTTTGGTTTTTCATTATTTGTTATTCAGATTTTGCACATTAGTCTATGATGGTTAATCTAGTTTTTGTACTATTGTATATTCATTTAGTAATTTCTTACATTGAGAGGTTGAGCCTGTCCTTTATGTTGTTTATTCTTCGGCAAAATACCAAAAATTCTAGTGGCAAGTAGATTGTCTCAGTGTTACAGAGCAAATGCACAGTCCTAAATACTGTAATATAAGGAACATGACATTTGGCAATCTGTGCTGTTACTAATCTGCAGTCTATCATTTCAGTATATGAGAACAGACATATCTTTCTTTACTACTTAACCAATTATCTAAAGATACTAAAACTAGAATAAGTTAAGGGCTTTTAATAGACTAGACTCAAAACACAGCAATTTCAAGATGGTCCACATTAATTATTCTGTAATTAAATGCAGTATGTTAAGCCTAAAGAAGTGCAGAGATTTGGTTTGAAAAAAGGGGATAGGACTTCTCTCTTCTCTAGAGAAGTCAAACCTATTAATAAAGCTTAATTTGTAATATGGAGAAGGGAAAGAAGAGATGACCAAACATATCGTACTTGAAACAGAGGGGAAAGAAAACAATGTGATTGAGAAGAGGAACAGAAAAACAAGAAATATGTGATTTAGGGAAGGTCTACAAAGTGTGTTGAGTATGCCAGGATTAGATTTCCAGACACATCTAAAAAATTAAAACAAAAAAGCCAAATCAGTTTGTAAAGGCAGTCATGATCTAGTTTTTTTAGATTTCATTCAATAGAAAAGGTTATGTTTCACAAAACATCTAAAAGTATAAAATGATGTGTATGAGGACTTACTTCGTGGAGACTAAATCCTTTTGCATTACGAGGTTTATACAGCAGTGTCACAACCTTGCTCTGAATGTCTGAGTGTTGCATTATAATATACAGCATCCGATCGTATAGGTGAATATGAGTAATAAAACCTAGGGCTCATAAACTCTCTCAGACTATGTACCTGTACTGCATTTTAATACCATCTCTCTACTTTCTGTATCATTAAATCTGACACACCAAATTTTATTCCCTTTAGTAGTGTTGTTAGGTTGACTGCCTACTAAATATGAACCCTAAGTGAAGATGACTTCACCTTGATACTGAGCTTTCTTTGCTTCAATTAACTTTAGTACTTACCTTGCTTCAATTAACTTTGCAGGATCTGTGAAAAGGTCTCCTTATTATTGTGAGATATTTTTCTAAGGAAGGAAAAATATATTTGGGGGTATGTAGTGATACAGAAATAAATTAAAAGAAATGGCATCTTTTGGCAAGTAGAAGCAGTTAAAGGCTATATATAAGTAATAATAATTGTTATAATCTATTTTTAGTCCCTCTTTAAAACCTAATTCTCTTGCATAACCGTCTACAGACTGTCTCAGTAAGGAAGAAGCATCTTTGCCTGTCTTGTTCCTAAGCTTCTTGTTTACTTGAATTTTACATCAAACTTCTCAGGGCAGTAAGCATGTCTTTTATGTATTTCAACAGTAAAAATACTGTGTGATTTCTACTCTGGACATCTTATATATGAAGTGGATAAGTATTTGAGGGTTGCTTTCTAGCAGCTCTTACATCAGAGAGAAGTAAGGAATTAGTCTTGGAATAGGGATAGCGCAGTTTTCAAGTATTAATACAGTTGAACATGCAAGTGAACCAAGCAAAAGATGACTGAAGGAAATTAACAGTTAACTTGTTTGTTTACTGTTGAGGTATTATAGTAAATGGCACAAATGGTTTCTCAATAATTTTTTTTAAAAAATGGGTTCTGCCATTTTTTATTTATTTTAAACCTCAGTGGTGAACTGATTTTAAACCTTTTGGTCTCCAGACTTGGTTAACTTGCTGCTGTAAGTCTAAACAGGAATTTTGATCAGAAATGTTGATTACTCAATGTGAAAGTCAGTAATGGGGAATTCGGGAAGTGCAATTAAGAAGACAAAATTATTTTTAAGTTAACATCCAAAAGCTGATTTAGAAGGCATAGATTCCTTGAGATCTGGACATTTGTTTTCCAATGGGGAAATACAAGATTGGGCTCACACAGAATGTGAATGAGTTAGAACGAGCAGGGAAATAAAAATACCAAATACCCATGATCTAACTTCAGCCTTTGATTCTTACCCTAAGCAAATACTCGGTGGAACTGGCACATCTCAGAGGAAGGTTTGTTAGAAACAGTGACAAAGAGTAGGACAGATGTTTGAAATAACTAATAAAGGTGTTGATTTACGAGGAAAAACTGCTGCATTTTAGCATATTTCTCATACTTGCAAAGTTGTAAATGCTGCTGTCAATTTATCTCTTTAGCTATGTCTTTTTAATCAACAAAGTACCTAAATAAAGAGGTTTCTTGTTTTCTAATATGAATATTTTCTATATATATTATTAATTAAGAAGTCCCTTACTAATAATCAAACCATGAGTGACATTAGTAATTTCTTTCTTTAATAACCCTTGTTTTTTCCTGATATTCTGTATGGGACTAAAAGGCTTAAATTAACCTGACTGTAGCTATTCCTCATATAAGATTTTTAGGTAATTGATTTTTTTTTTAATTAATTGTGCTGTACGGTATCAGAACAATGCTATCTCTACTTATTTTTCAGTGTGCATTTCTGTTATTTTTCCTTGTTTTCAGGTGGTCATTAACAGCTTCTTAAAAGATATCAATACACCTTACCTTATTCTTGCCCTTTTTTGTTGATATTTTTTGTACATAATCTTTGGACTCCTCCTCTTCTGATGTTATTGCTAATATACCTTGCCCCATATGATGAAGGCTCCCAAGCTCAGAACTTCTCACACTCAGGAGTGCGGCGAATAAATACTTTTTTCTTTTTTTTTTGAGGGCTTCTACAAAGATTTTTTGTGTTAATTGTCTTCTGGACTTTGGATATCTAGCCATGAATATCTAACCTTCAGAGCTTCCTGTTTTCTTGTAGCGCTTTTTGATTTTATCTTTTTTGCCAAGCTTATTGCTGCCAAAGTTATTTGCATGTTCAGTGTTCAGTTTTATTCAGTGGGGAATTCCTCTGAAATATACCTGGGTGTTTTCCATGCATTAGTATTGCTTTTGATTTCACTCTATTTTGCGCTTCCTATTTTAAGAAAGTAGCAGTGGAGTATTCTGAATTGAGAAATATCTATTTGTTCCTTACATATTCAGTTCATTTTCCTTGTATTCAGCTGTGTATAGAGCCGTCAGGGTAAAACTTCAAAAATAATCCAGTAACTTCAAAAATAATCCAGTTGCAATAGGCACTGATGCTTTCTGATTAGTTGCTAACATGTTATTTATGGCTTTTTTTTTTTTTACTCAAGTTAGGCTGCACACAAAAGATATCAAGCAAAAATACATTAGTCATCCAGACTTTGGCATGCCTTTTCCTTTCTAGATCTGCAGAATTCGGGGATTCATTCAGTTGCTGAATAGGCTCTTGTCCTGTCCGTATTCTGAGTTCTAACAGTTTGTTTAAGAGCTTCAGTTAATCAGGAATAAATTTTAAAAAAAAATTCTCCTCACTCTTAAGAGCTTTGTGTTTCTGTTCACTACTTCTGATCAAATAACTCCTTTTATCCAGTAGCCTTCTACTCTATCAAAGGAGTATTTTACCCACTTTTCGACCAGTGAATGCTGTGCATTTGTTCTCTGTGGTAAATAATCAGTTGGCTGGTGTGCTTTGGAGGCTTGCTACATTTCTGTTGTTACAGCATATAAAACTTAGGAAAAGAAAGTTGATGAATGGATCCCAACGTATGGCCCAGAATTTCCTTCTGCAGTATCACACAAAAAAGGGTTTACTCTGCTGGAAATCAAAGAGGGAAGAAGTAATTCTTTGGTGGCATATGACAGGCTTCATTCGGTGGTTGATAGGTATTAACTTGGTTTTAAACCTAGTTGAAAATCAACTATTCATCTTTAGTTTTTTAGATTTTTGTGTAATTTAGCCAACAAAGGATTTGAGGGTAGATATTTCTTTAGACAGGCAATACCCAAACATAGGACAGATGTTTGCTGCCATCACTGGGATATTTAGATTCATGAGTAGCCTGTGCGAAGCCGTCTGAATGTAATACCACACCATTGATGGTCCTGGTGGTACTAGGTCACTTGCTGCTGACCAGTCTATAATGAAGACATTCTGTCCTCAATGTAAAAAAAAAACCTGGAAACTTGCTATTTGAAAGAAATGCTTCTTCAGATGAAAAAGTAGCTTTTAGGATCAAAACTGAGATATTCAGCTGTATAAATTATTTCTACTACTAAGCTTAGGCTCATGTAAACCTCTTCCAGCCAATCTACCTTATAGTTTAAAAGATCTTCCCTTTTGTTTTGTTTTTTCTTTTTTTCATCAAAGTAAACCTAAGAATAACAAGGAATTTGGGGGCTGGTAAAGGTAGCATTTTACATTGGATGTTTTAAAGGTTAAATAGCTAGGCTCTTACACTGTGTTCTATGTGTCTGTAAAGACTCCAGAATTCAGCACCTAACCCAGATGCTCTTGATGGAAAATGTGTTTACAAAAGTAGTATGTTTTCTTTTCTTAGAATTTATTTTTTTAAAATCTTATAGCTGAGGAGAGCTATTGTGTTAGGTTCTTTCCTTACATCTTTCCCAGCTATCTTGAATTCTAATACAAATAAAAGAAAAGGAAATAATAGTAAAAATGATAATTCATGATAGTTATACAGAATAGGAAGGTTATAAGCAAGATACAACAAAGGAAAAGAGGGCAGTCTCTTAAACTGTGCAGTAAAACTTATTTGTATATATATGTATATGCATATAATATATATAAGTTGTACTTTTTGTCCCATTATGGACAAAACTGTGAGCTGAAAAAAGTACATTTATTTTATTGCTCTGCTGTCTGTGATGCTGTATATGGAATGTTTGAATCCAAGCATTGATTATAGTGATTTATGTGATTTTGGTGAGAGAGGTAGCGGTAGGTGTATGAGAAGAAAAGTATCTACAGCACAAGTGTGTAAACACATTTTGGGACAAGGGAGAGATGTGAGAGATAGAATTTGGAAACTCTTACAGTGAATTAAAGAAGGTTGACTTACTACGTTTTCAAACAAAAGTAATCAAGTAGCAGAATAGTTAATGATACTCTATTTAAAAAAAAAAGACAAATTGTTATGTCATATTTTCATACTTTATCCTTTTATCATTATTATTCTATCTTCTGTACTGATACTTGTTTTACAAGACCTGGGTTTTTTCTTTTCTTTCTCAAAGTGAGCTTTATGTTTTTATATCGTTCAAATATATAGCCATGAAACAATGTTCAAGTCAGTTGATTACACATAAACAATTGGTATTCAAAGGGGTGCCACCTACTATGAGTTCCAAGATTTGTGATTGTTTTTTCCAAAGTCAGTGTTCCCAAACTCTCAAGAGCAATGTTTGGGAATTTGCTTTGTAGGTGGTTTTGTACATTGCTTTCTTTTTCTTATTGAGATCCTGTTTCCTCATAGATCTAAGTAGTCTAGTAATGATTTGTGTGTCTTGTAATTGGTTCTGTATTTTATAGAAGGCTTTACTGTTGTTACAGTGTAATGCAGTTATTAATTGTTATGTTTGCTAATCTTTGTCAGTCTTGCATTTGGTTGCCTTCGTATTTCTGAAATAAATTCTTTTGCAGAACATGTACCGTATTTGAAAATATGACCTCTTGAGCACAGTTGGCTTCCCCTTACACAGTAATTAACATTCAGTGATCGATTCCTGAATGGACAGTGTACAAGGTATATAGTGTTGAATGAACAATTCTGTTTTCCCTCCTGTACTCAGAAAGATCCACTATGTAATTAATGTGCTCAAGTAGCTGTAGTGTAAGATAAGAAAAGTCAATCCAAACATGTGTTAATAGCTTCAACTTCAATTACTTTTCATCAGAACTGTCATATACCCCCCAGTGTCCCAAATACTATTGGAGAATGGCTGTGTATTTTTTTAATGAATTAACCAGATTGAGAAATAAATGGGGAGCGTAACATGCAGAAAACTCTAGAAAAATATAATTGGACTGTTTTCCCCGTGCTATATCTGATCATTTTGTACTTAGTATAGGTGTCAGCCACTGCTCAAAATAACAACAACAAAAAATGAAGATGATAATATTCAGTTTTGTTTGTAGTATAGATTTTTTTTTTTCTGGCAAATTGTTTTCCTGGCAGTCTGTTAGCAAGCAGTATATCAGATTTGTTGGGTACTTTTGTTCAGAAAGTGTAGACTGTGTTAGTGCTTGACACACTATGTATCATCAAGAAAT
The DNA here is from genome assembly GCA_033628505.1 of Tringa tobata. Classification (NCBI taxonomy): domain Eukaryota; kingdom Metazoa; phylum Chordata; class Aves; order Charadriiformes; family Scolopacidae; genus Tringa; species Tringa tobata. Next base: position 10,495,213 of record JAHREE010000559.1, on the reverse strand, counting down.
GAGTGACTTGAAGCAAGTGGAAAAAAATAGTATGTTATCTGAACGATAGGAATATTTTAAAAAATTTGGCTGCATCTGCATGGGCATTTTGGTTCACACAGCAGTGCATTTGGAAGCAAAACTCCCAGTTGCTTGATTTACTGCATGTTGTTTTGACTTAAAACAATGAAGACTCAGAGTCATGAAGTTCAAAGCCAGCACCGGTGTTGAGAAACTTGTTGAAAGTACTTAGTTGAAAAACAACCTAATTGCTGTGTAACATAATATTGTATTCATTCTTAAATATATATATATTTAAAACACAGTGATTTTAGGGCTGCTGTGTTAAAGTACTGCTTCTCACTCTACCAGCACAAAGGCTTGGGGGTGAGCTTCCCCAAGAGTTCTTTGAATGGAAGTGGTTTGGTGGACGGAAGAAAGATGAAGCAATTTTTAAGGGACAGATCTAAGTTAGAAAGGTTTCGTTGTTCTAAGTGAAATCAGTATACTTATTATTGAGACTAATATAAAGGTACTCTGCAGTATGCAGGGTTCTGTAGTAAATTACCAGATCCAGAACGTACAAAAGAAAAGCCTCTCAAAAAACATTAAGCTCTAGCTAAAATGAATCAAAAGAGAGAAGATGGGATATTTATGTGAAAGGCTGGTAAACGTTCACTAATACTATCCCTGTATATTTGCAGCTGCCAAATGACTAGTAAAGAATAATAAATAATGGGTATAATTTCAGTCTTTTTTCTTCTTGCAGCTGATGCATATCAGAGGTACAGACTTCCAGTATAAAAGTTGTTGTTTTGTGTTGAGGCACTTGTCTAAGTCCCCTTCTGCTTCCCAGCTCTGAACTGGTCAACATTGCTCCAATTCAGACCTGGCTGGGAGGACTGGGGAGCATGGTGAACAATGTTCACTCAGCAATGGGACAACCCCAGAGCACAGGTCTCTGCTGTAACACAGGGTGGAAACTTTTTTCTTCTTCTTCTGCTAAAGCAGTTAGTCAAGGTTACTGTGTTTAAAAGCAGATTATAGATGATATGCAATAGTCTTTCCATTTCAGAGCTATCAGCCAGGGAGATGTGCTTCATTAGTCTCAATAATTATCAGAAATAATGATAAAAAATAATCACCCAGGCAAAGTGAAAAGGACCCATTCTGCCTCCAGCCTTGATGTTAGTGGCCATGAGAGGGTCATCCTACAAAGAAAAGCTTAGTTCTTGGTTTATGTCTCTTAGCTTAGTTCTCTGTTGTCCCAGTATATCCAAATGCTTAGCAGAAAGGAAATAGCAAAAGAAAACTTCTTTATGTATAAGTATTGTTTTTCTTCACTGAATCCAGATGAAGTATCTTAATAATGTGATAAACTAATAGAGCTGAATTACTGCACTGGATTTTCATGACATAAAGCTCACCTACATTAAATCATATACGGGCTCAAACAGAGGGAGCTCTAAGCTAAATGAATGAGTCCTTTTGGTGCAACAAGTGAAAGAAAATGTTCTAGCTCACTAATACAGATATACCAACTTTTGATTTTATAATATAACATAATAAAACCTATAACAGATATATATCTGAAGATACATAAAACCTACAATGGATATATATATACCTGGAGAAGAGAAGGCTGAGGGGAGACCTTATCTAGGTTTACAAGTATCAAAAGGGTGGGTTGAAGGATGATGGAGCCGGACTCTTTTCAGTGGTTTCCAGTGGTAGGACGAGGGGCAATGGGCATAAGCTGGAACATAGGAAGTTCCATTAAAATACAAGGAAAAACTTCTTTCCGGCGAGGGTGACAGAGCACTGGAACAGTGCTGCATGTTTTATTATTATTTGTGGGTGGTGGTGTGCCGTTCCATATTATTAATAGCTACGTTCAGCCAGGGCATCATTCAGAAGTCCTGTTATGGAAGAAATAGGTTATTTGCCTCATAACCTTTCTGTTTTTCCAGTAGTTATAAATTAAGTCCCTTGGATCACTCTTCAAGGTTAGTGGCTTTTTCACTAAGTGCGGAGAGCCTTAACTTCTGAGTTACTTAAATTCCGTATGCTCTGGGCCACTGGTTTTAGTCTTAGTTCACTTTCATTTTTGGATTTGGCCAAAGTTAATCTAACAAGCTGTATGTGTTATCAGCTTTTTCATTTCTCTCCCCTCTTTCTTTTTTAATATGAGAGCTCATCCTTTCAGTCTGACTGATCACCTGCATGATTGCTGGAGTATTAAGTCCAAACTCTGTCATGAGCTTTCAGTAGGTCAAGAACATGGGTTGCACAGCAGGCAGAGTGCAAAGACTGCAAAAAAAATTTTTTTTTCATTCTTTTTGATATTGCCATTTATATCTGCTAATACAAAAAGGACAGGCCTCTAGTGTTACTCTTCAGAATACAGGTGACACCATTCAAAATCTCTAAGCTCTAACTATTAATTTAGTAGCTTGATAAGGAAAGCGTATCAACAAAAGGATATGGATAAAGTGTTATGTGTATATGAGCTAAATTTATAGAAGACATAATTTCTAGCTTTCTGCCAACCATATACCAACTAAGGAACTTCTATAATTCTGAAAAATTGTATTTGCTGCAGATTCTCATAATAAATACTTGAGCCTCTTCAGCATCTCTTATCTCAGCATTTGTTTTTTAAAGTTTGAGTTGTGTCCTCCAGTTCCACTGCATGGTAGGTCACAGTTATTATTTCCTTTAAAACAAGTGAAGAGGCTTAAGAAAACACATTATTTTCCTAAATAATATGTGATGAATAAATGACAGAAGCAGAAATAATGTCCTGCTGTACTAGCTGTTACACTGTTACATTTCATGGTTTGTAATACCATGGGAAGAAAGATCAACACTTTGTCAGAGTGACTAAGCAGTTGGAGGTGCTCCGTTAATGTTGAAATTTCTCATAGGATTTTGTTTCACTTGATGATTACATTCAATTAGAAAACACCCCTAAGTGACTTCTCAAGGTTGTGGTTTAACTTGGTGTGATTTTGAAGTGAAGAAAACCCCTGGAGAAGATACTAATTGTACTCTTCACAGCATTTCCTAAGGAGCAGACAAGGTCATTGCTTTTTTCCCAGGCACTCTGCATATGAGTGACCAGGAACTTCTTCAGTTCAAGTAGTTAAGGTTCTAAATGGTAAGTAAAAGTAAAAAAAATTTAAAAGTCACTGGAGCAAATGTCACTTTATTGATGGAGGGACACAGTGAGAGAGGAGGCTCTCTGAAGAGAAACATAGGGTGATACAAGGAACAAAATTTTTGGGCAAAGCACCTGGACGAAGCTCTGAGAGACAGCTGGCATGGCTTCACCAAGGGCAAGTTCTACCTCACCAACCTAGTGGCCTTCTATGACGGAGTGACTACATCAGTGGACAAGGGAAGAGCTATGGATGTTGTGTATCTGGGCTTCTGTAAGACCTTTGACACGGTCCCCTGTGACATCCTTCTCTCTAAATTGGAAAGATGTTGATTTGATGGGTGGGCTGTTTGGTGGATGAGGATGTGGCTGCATGGTTGCATCCAGAGGGTAGTGCTTAACAGCTCAGTGTGCAGATGGAGATCAGTGACAAGTGGCATCCTTCAGGGGTCCATACTGGGACCAGTATGGTTCAGTATCTTTGTCAATGGCATAGTGAGATTGAGCGTACCCTCAGCAAGTTTGCAGACGACACCAAGCTGAGTGGTGTGGTTGACACACCTGAGGGGCAGGATGCCATCCAGACAGACTTGAAGAGCTCAAGAAGTGGGCCTGTGTGAACTCCATGAGGTTCAACAGGACCAAGTGCAAGGTCCTGCACCTGGGCCAGGGCAACCCCTGGTATCCATACAGGCTGGGAGATGAAGGTATTGAGAACAGCTTGAGGGTACTGGTGGCTGAAAAGCTGGACAAGAGCTGACAAGGCCAACAGTATCCTGGGCTGCATGAAAAGCAGTGCGGCCAGCAGGTTGAGGGAAGTGATTCTGTTCCTCTACTCCACTGTGGTGTCGGACCCCACCTGGAGTACTGCATCCAGCTCTGGGCCCGCCAACATAAGAAGGGCACGGACCTGTTGGATTGAGTCCAGAAGAGGGCCACAAAGATGATCAGAGGGCTGGAGCCCCTCTGCTGTGAGAATAGGCTGAAAGAGCTGGGGTTGTTCAGCCTGGAGAAGAGAAGGCTTCCGAGCCTTCGGTACCTAACAGAGGCCAACAGGTAAGATGGGGGCAAACTTTTTGGCAGGGCCTGTTGTGGTCAGACAAGGGGTAATGCCTTAACTAAAAGAGCTAAGATTGAGACTAGGTAGAAGGAAGAAATTTTTTGCACTGAGGGTGGTAAAACACTGGCCCAGGTTGCCCAGAGAGGTTGGTAGATGCCCCATCCCTGTAAACATTCAAGGTCAGGTTGGATGGGGCTCTGAGCACCCTGATCTAGCTAAAAACGTCCCTGCTTATTGCAGCGGAGATTGGAGTAGATGACTTTTAAATGCCCCTTCCAACCCAAACTATTCTATTCTGCCCAATATCATTGAATAGAATTTCTTTTCTTTTCAATTCATTTCTTTTCCAATACTGAACAACTTTTAGAGCATCTGAGCCAAGAGACTGAGTGAAGTGTTCAGATTAGCCTGTAAACTGCAGGCTGCAGGGAGCCATGGAAAGAACCAGACTATATTTGCTTTGTTCTTATGCTTCCTTCCCCAAGTGCTCACTTACCGCTCTCGGAAGCAAGAGTCTCTTAAACAGACCTTCCCTCTGATCTGGTCTTACATTCAACTTTACTGATGTTCATTCGTGATCAACAATATCAGACAGTTAATGTGAATACTCCCTTTAATTGGACTGTAGGTGGCTGACATTGACCTTAAAGATAGTGCTCTAATTCATCAAGGAAATTGAAAATATGTTTAAAATGTGTGGCTTGAAGAAAAAACGATAACTGTCCTACAGTACTTGGTTGAATTTCCCCTTATTGAAATCTGCTATGACAAATATGATCCTTAAATATCTGTCAAACAGCAAAGAAAAATAGTGAGAGATCAAATTATAAATTTTTGTAAGTATTCAGATAGAATAAAATATCAGTTGAGAATAGCTGGAGATACAGTAAGAGTGTATTTTCAACATCAGAGAGCCAAATGTAAATTTCTTACGTAAGAGCAATTTTTAATGTTCAGATTTAATGGAAATTTTCCCGTTATTTTCCCCCCGTATGCCTTCTACAGTGCCTGGTTCTTTGTGTGTTTAGTATAACTATATGACCTTGGCCTTGCAGTCCATGCATTCAGTTCACTGCTAATACGCAACTATGAATAGGTACAACTATAATATATCCAATAATTGGAAAAAAAATGTAATGTGTGAAGTTATGCACATTATCCAGGTTTAGGTAGAATACTTCTGCACCTGATATTTTTATTTAATTAGTCAGAAAAAAAACTCGGTCCCGTGTCATTGAGACTAGATTTCAGAATGCACTTTAGTACATGCTGATTATGTAGTTCAAGGTCAAAGCTCTGCCTTAACAGAATGCAAAATAATTTATTTATTAAAAATTAACATATTTTAAACAAATCAACAATTTGGGGTTTCCACACAGATTAAACTTATTTTTGTAATTAAAAGTAATTTTCTTAGATAAAAATGGCCTAACAGCACCATCTTCTGACAAACTGTAATTTCTGCAGTAACCTTGAAAAGCACTTTTAATCCTTTGCATACGTGGTTCGGTTGCTGTCACAAATAAAATAGAGATTCTAGGGAAAATAAATGCAAGTGTAATCCCATGTATCCTAGCAGAAGACATTGGCTGAGAGTCCTGAGCAGCCACTTACTGTCCAATTTTTTCTTTTCACTTAAAACAGTGAGAGAATTTCATTCAGCTGTAATCGTGCCTCAATTTGTTGTTGAAAGGTTTGCTGCAGAAACATTTCAAAGGTATATTCCTGTCAAATATTTGGAAAGAGGTAATTTGAACAGTAGACAGTTCTACCAACTTCAGATGTCTTGTAATATTACTGTGAATAGATATATTAGGTATGTCCCATTTTCTTACCCAGCGTTGCTGTATTCGTACAACCGAAATCACTGCCAGTTTTGTAGTGAAGTGCACAAAATAAATGAATATTGATCATTTTAATACATTTGTGATCCATTTAGGGGAACAGTGGTATTAGGTGATTTTATTTTGGCGATAGTGCTTTTACTCATTTTTGCCTTATGTTATATATGAGCTCGTGCACTTGCTCACTTACCGCAAAAGCAGAGGTTAGCATACAGAATGTTCCCAGCCGCTAGAAAACACGAGGTCGCTTAGCTTACCCCACAAGAAACGGGCTTCAAAAAATTACCTTGTACTTGCTATGAGGTAAGAGCGCAGATATGGACTGTAGTATGGATTAGTTTATCCACAGTAGTTATGCCATGGAATGCTGGTTTCAGGTTTGATGGATCACAGGTATTCTTCAATACACAACACAGACAAACATTAGGATGTGGAGCATTAGAGATATTGTACAGATTTGTGCTCGTAGTGAGATCACTTACGTCACTGCTGTTTCCATCTGAAGGCTGAGCTTCATTGGAATAGCTAACAGAGAGCTGAGCCTGTGCTCTTGGGATAGAGCAGGTAAAGAGCAAGAGGCAGAAGCCAAAGGGAGAAGAAAGATTCAGCTCCTTTAAAAAAATAAAAAGCCGGGAAAATCTTACTGTTCTTGCTTATGCGCTCATTCCAGGGTTATGACTGGAATTTACAAAAGTTCTAGGTTCCTAGAAAACACCAACCCCAAAACCAAAAAAATTAATCCAAAACAAAAAATGGGTTCCCAAAACTTACTAGTTTCCTAATGCTACATTTTGTCATAACTTGTACTTTCTTGTCTCTGGTTTGTTGCTGGTACAGTTTTTTTGCTGCTACTCAACACCACGAGTTTTTTTTTTAGTGCTAGCTCCTCTGTTGGCTTGTTCCTCATAGTAAACAACATCTATGGACTTTTAAACTCAGCTTCTGACTGATCCCTTCTTTTACTTTGACGTTGATGTACAACCAATTGCTTTGTTTATTCAACTCTCAAAATGACAACTGACTGTTCTTTGTATTTCTGGTTCTTGGATTTGGTTCACCTTGAATTCAATTCCAGTCTTATTTCTTGAAACTCCTTTGTATGTTGGCTTCAATGTTTCTGTCATATCTCATATTTCTGAGTCAAAATCCACTCATAATGTATAATCTAAATCATAATTTATATATATGGTTTCAGATGTTACGAAATTCATGTTTTTCAAGTTTGAGTTAAATTTTAATTGTAGTAAGCAGTGATATTCTATGGAAGCTGCTTTACAGATGTTAAAAGATAAGGGATTTAGACTTTGGAAAGTTTGTTTACGTGCTTTGCTAAAATAAGGAGGCTTATTTTGACATAGTAAACTTCTGGAATGTAAGTGGCATTTAGAAATATTAGATACACTTTTGCTGGTGGTAGTAGATACAACTATAATGAATGTTTGACAAGTTTTGATAGAGAATCATCCAGCTCAAAAAAGTGATAATAAACACAGTACTGAAGCAATTTATGGAACAGCAACTTTGCATCTCAAGGGAACAAGCTATATTTCATATTATTCCAAGTAATTTGTGAATGCACACATTTTTGTAAGAAACCTACAAGGTATCTTTTTAGGTAATCACTGTTTTCATATGTATTCATGAGTTTTTTAGCTGGATAACTAATCTCTGTACTCATGATGAATTACATATTCACACATTTAAATGTTAGTTGTATCACCAGTGTCTTAATGAGGAAATATATGTTCTACACAGCTGTAATGCCTAGAAGATTGTAGCAGGAAAAACTGAAAATATTCAAAGTCTGTCATGGTGAAATGAGTGTGTTACTTAGGGATTGTGTTCCAATAATCTTACATGTTAATGAGAGAAGAAGGTGTACCTCCAGTCCTAAATTAGTAATTGAAGCATTTTCAGGCTAAAAGGTAAGAAACTGTTGGAGGAAAGTAGAAATGGAAATTCGTTGTCATTACTGTTTTGGTGCTTATACTCCAACGTTACCAGATCTCTAAGGTTTGACGTGCTGGAGCAGGGCTTACATACATAGACCCTTAGAGCTCTTAAAAAAAAAAAAAAAAAGCAGTAAACCCCTAGTATTTTAGTTCAGAAATGAAAGTTTAGAAATATTTTCAAATCATTACATTACAGCTTGAAGACAGTAATGCCTTACTGTTGCAGCTGTGTACTTTGCAAAGGTATTGATTTATAGTATTGATTTTACTTCCAGAAAGAAAGTATTGTACTGCTGGAAGAAAGCAGAGTGTGACATTTGTAAGTGCACTCCATTTTCATACATACATACCAAGGGAGAAGAGTTTTGGTTATAGAAGTCAATTCAGTTCTAGCTATCTGTCAATCAACTTGCAAATATTTCTGTTACATTTTGAGCAGTCAAAAGTTAGGTAGTATGTTGCATTTGAATTTAAAAGGGTATTGAGACCAAAATATTGATGACCATCTGAATAACTTTGTAGTTTTCTTCTTGCATATGTTACAAAACTATTACTTTCAGAAATATTTACTTAAGATGACATAAGTCTCAGAATGGCTGGTATTTATCCTTGAATGAACTCAAACTGAAAATCTGAGCACTCATTCAGACTGTGGAATAGATTTTTCGACAGCAGAAACTCTGGAACTTTTTTCTTTGCTTCCTTTTAACAATAATTAGAATTGATAAAAATTCTGCATTACTGATTTGTGATTAACTCTTCAACAGGCAAGTGTAAAATACCTGAATGCCAGTTGGGTTCACTTACTAAAGACTAGAAGTCTAGCAAGAGCTTTGTTTTGAAGGCATCACCTGAAAGCAATAAGCCATAAAGCAAGTCATTCATTAGAAAGATAGTCCCTAGTTACCTTCAGGCAAGCAGAGATACAAAATCACTTATGAATATAATATGTATTCCCTTGATCAGGAAACACTTATTTTTGCTGTTATCACCTTGCAGATCTTGAAGCCTATAGTACTTCCTTGTCAAAGGGTGAGTAGGATGAAAATGAAGGAATGGAGAGGGGAGGCACGAGGAATGATGCTTCCCAGTATTCTGGTTTTGAAGGCACTGAGAAAAGGAGAGACAGAAAAAGAACCTGGATGGTAGGAAAACAGCAACCCTTCTTTAACACTCAGGCATAGAGCATCTTCCCTCCCATCTGTTCTGCCCCCTGAATACAGACTTGGTGGCTGCTCACAAAATACGATCCCTGCCTGAACTCCTTTCTTTACTGGCCCAGACTTCCAGTGGCTTTCCTGCAGCTGAGGCAGTCACAAGCCCTTTTTTGATAGGTTCTATCCAGAGCCAGCAGTCATTGCAGCTGTAGGAGAGATGAGCTCCAAAGTCTCCTGCAACGTCAGAGAGAGATGAAGACAAGAGGGAAGTAAGGGGCTTTTACATAGATGTAGATCTGTTTGACAAATTGAAATAAGTGTACCGTCTTGGAAATATTTAAAGAGTAATGGCTTCAGGTAAAACAAACTAGAAATAAACATACTAGACTACGTTACATCATGATAATGAATTTAATTTCTCCTAGGTATTTTATTTGTGCTAAAACACTTTATTTGCTTTCTTTTTTTTTCCCTTACTGCTTTCTCATCTGTTTATACTTGTATGAAATGCAAGTAAAACAAAACACAATAGACCTAATTATAAGAGACAAGAGTAGGCTGTACTTATTTCCACTGTTAGAGCCTGAGACTTTCAAGTTTGACATGTTTTCCGACGACTTATTTGTTCACATCTTCTATAAAATGTAGAATCTCCCTTGAGACATTCAAGGCAAAAAAGATGCCAAGAAATAACTGTGTTTCTGAGCTTCTTTACAATGACTACAAATACAGTATAAGTTAAACAAAGTGGGGAAAAAGAAGCCAAACAAAACCTAAACCTGTATTGTTACTGGCAACAAAATAACTTGCTTTTTTTGCATTTAGGCTCAAGTACCAGAAAAATCTGAAAATTTATATGTGAAAGACAGGGAAAAAAAATAACACTGTAGTTTAAACTAAGTAAATGTAATAATCCAAACCTCTAACTTCCCAAGTTCTTCTCTTTCTTCTTCATAATAGAATGTCTTCTCCTACTGATTTCTTTAACCAAGTCAGTACTTTATTACTAAATGTTTGAACTGCGTCTTTCCTAGTGACAATAAACAATCTCCAAGCCATGGTTGATATGTATGCTTCTTGTATCAGAGATTGAGATCTTGTATCAGAACTAGATGACGAGTAGCTCTGTGGATACTTCTGTCATCTGAATGACATTCTTTGTCTTGGATTATTAAAAATGTTACGTTTTTCATTCTTTTTTTCTTTATAATCTGTTATAAATTAATATTTTCCCTGGTATTTCAAAGCAGATAAAAATTCTCACTCATCTTCTCTGAGCTTGCCTATGATGCTGGTAGGTTTCATTAAAAAAATCCTTCATATCCCTTTCTTTAAGAAGAATACTATACTTAGACTCTTTTTGGGTCCAGTGATATACAGGACTGGAGTTCTTTGGAGGTAAAATTGGTTGACTTTGAAGTACTTAGGAAGATGAAAGAGAATTGTACAGCAGAATGCTAGACAGGAATGCAATTCTGTGTGTGGTTGGATCCAAATCTGCTAGCCATATATTCCTACCTATTTTCTGAAAATCTGTTTTCAGCACAAATTATATGTTGTGGGAATTATGTACTCTCTGGAACATCTGGGTTTGCTATAGAAAACAGCATGATATTTTGCATAACTAGACAGATTACACCAAAACCAAATCAGACCTGAGAGGAACTGTAAACTCTTGGGTATGTGCTCTTTCAAATTCTGTTGTCATTTTCTCTTAGGAATTGAATAACTCTCCCAGATCACATGACTGTAGTAGTACTAACCAAAGCAAATAAAACGAAATAAATAAATTTCAGGCCTTACTCTCTACAAAGAAAAATAGAACACTCAAAAGTATTTCTTTTCTTAAGTGTGAATTACAATTTGAACGTCTTTTTCTTTGTGGAGCTCCTTTCCATGTAGTGGACCAAGTTTCCTTTTCTCTATGCATGGTCAAAAGTAAGATACATCTTGTAGACCAGGAGTTAATATTCAAAATGTCTCTTTCCTGGTTTTGTGCTATAGAAAATAAAGTAATTTATACTATATCTATAGAGAAATATTATAATAGCTTGATATTGAAGTGAAAAAAAAATCTTTTAATAAATTAACAATATTCCCCTAAAAATTCATGGAAAGACTGTTTTCATGTATATATGCCTGTTAATTTTAATTTCAAAGATATGTAATCAGATCTTGGGAAGTGTGAAGTGTATCTTTTGCACCCGGGCATTAGAAAGACAGGTATATAAAATCCCTTTTCACCTCTGAAGATCTCTATAGTATACCTAAACACCTGAGCCTAACTTCAAATGCCCTTGCTTTTCTGGGTTTAAGTTAGACCCTTGATATTATTTGATCATACAGTACTTTTTTAGTTTTAGTATGTGAATATGTTCTTTGTTGTTTTTCTCCTAGAGTCAGAAAACAAGGCTATAAAATAAAATCCCAGTGGTTGAACTTGAAAAATTGGGTTTGTGTGGTTCAAATCTTTTGAAAATTCTATAAAGCAGCATGAGACATTGTTCTATTCAATTTCTAGCTATTGATCCAACTGAATGCTTGTTTGGAGATTGCCTTTGCAGCTTTATTTGAACAGAAGAAATGCTTTTCTCTTTAGAGATAGGGTGTGTGGGGATTTTACTTACAAGGGACGCATTTCGTGTATACAGATTTCTCATGCTGAGGGCAATAAAATAGTTTTGCCCTTGAAGTGAGTATTATACCTGCAACTTGCACAGCTTATATGTGTGTTAATTGCAAAAAGGATGGTGAGCTGCTCACAATTGGGAAGATCAATACTTTGGCTATAAGAGGTAAATAGTTCTGATTAAAGATATGTCAACCATGTTACCCTGTTTCTATATTAAGCTCCCCGTGATAAAGCCAGTGTTGGAAGGAATTCAGAACTGAAAGTTTTGGCTTATGGACCCAAGGAAGTGAGTCTACCATAAAGATGGAAAGACCTTTCGTTATGGGAAGTGATATGAGTTGGCCTAATTGCAAATAGCTAATCCTACATATAGATCTTCTTATCCAAAGGATTTTATTCTTGCTTGCAGCTGAAAAGTAAAAGGGTTTTCAGAAATTACAAATGCTAATTACGCCTACTTACACCGTGTTTTTCTTTGTTTCCTTTCAAGGTAAGGCAAATAAGCTAATGTTCTTATTTTACTTTTCCTCTGCTTCACTATTATATTTTTTCAAGTCATGTACATCTGTTAAAGTTCACTTATGTTTATTTATGTGTGTGTGTTTTGTAAATATATACAGTGAGCTTCTGTGAGCTGAAAGTTGTGATGCAAGAGCAGAGAAAACACTGTAGTAAATCAGATCTGTAAAACGTACTCGGGAGTTAAGGTACTTGCTGTTCATGTGAAAATTAAGTTAGAGACAAGCATTAAAGCATACACCCCAGATGCCACTCCTGTAGTTGACTATAGTTACTCATTCTTGTTTTATGTAAGATTTTAGATGTTTGAGTCTCAGGAAGATTAAATAAGTATTGCTTAATTTAAAATAATCCGTAAAAGAGGTCCTCAGAACAGTGATTTCTGTCTCTTGTGTTTCTTACTGCTCCCATGGTATTTGACCTGGGTATGAACTTGAAGGCATTTGAAAGGTATCCCGTTCAGATCCCCAGTAACTGTAACTCTGTAAATGTTTTTGATTTAATTTGTAGTGGTTTTTTCTGACATGTAGGATAGGAAATGGGTGGGGTTTTTTCCTTTAGAAAAATAAATAGGTCATTGTCACCTGATATTTAAATTTACCAATAATAATGACATTTTGTGAGGAACTTTCCTGTGGGGATTTGTGTTACATCTCTTCTCTTGTTAATTGTAAGATTATATGCAGGTTCTGAAGTTCCGTGGCTCCTGAATTTGAAGTCTCTCATTTGGACAATTTAAGTTTGCATTAACTTAATCCCTGGGGGTTTTTTGGGGGGGGAGGAGGGGGAGCGTTGGAAGCTTCAATATTATGAGGCCACTAGGGTGTATTTGGGCTGATTAAAAGTTTTGGCATTCGATGACTTCAGTGTTGGCCAGTGCTTGGCTGAATTATAGTCTCTGAACAAAATTTCTAGCCTCCGCTGGTACTTTCAGGGTTATTTGATGTACAGAATTGCATTATATTACAAGCATGATAAAAATACAGTATTGACTTAGTGTTTCATACAGTCTTATAGTCATATAAAATGGTATTGATCTATCTTTAGTTTTGAAGGTCAGCAGAAAGTTTACAAAGAGAAGTATATGAGGTTAGGAAACATGCAGTAGTTGCCCATTAAAGTATTAAAACATGACCTCCTGCTGCAGGAGCTTTCAACAAATCTTTCAGTAACCTCATCAGTTCCAAGCTGCGTATATATAATCTAGGTTTTGGCTAATAAAAGTTTATGTAATGTTGCACTGATTAGGATACTTTGCACTGTAATCATTATGTGCTTGAAACAGCTCAACATGCATTACTATACCTTTCCTTCAAAGCCTGGAGTTATTTTATGATGCAGAGAATCCATTACAAACTTCGGGCTGGAAAACATCTGATTTGAAGTGTCTTTTTTTCTGCGGTAGTACTTGGTTCTTCTATAGTGTCCATGGCCTTTGAAATGTGTAACAGCTTAAGTATTTAGTCTCTTGAGACAGGCAGATATAAATAGACACCTTGAAGAGTGAAGTTAAGTGAGAATTAGACAATATTGCATTGGAGGTAAAACTGGAAATAGAACCCACATTTGCAAATTTACCAAATAAAAAAATACTGGGATTTAATCTGAAGGAAGCTTTTGAGACTATTGTGATCAGCTTTGGATCAGTTGTGTTTGTGTATGTGGTTGCTTTCCTGAACTAAAGTCTATGTGATGTGATCAGTGAGTGTACAAAAAGTAAAAGGGGAGGGATAGCTGAATGGTGCGTCTGTGCTGGTATTTTAGTTCAGACTGGGAATCTACTTTTGAAGCCAGTCTGGTCATTGCCATTTATTGCAATTTGATAGTGTCATTAACTGTTTTCTGTCAGATTATGGGAAGTTATACTCCAGGAGCGTGTCTAAGGCACTCCAGGAACGGCCATTCAATCTAAAACATAGTCCACAAAACGAGGGTAGTGTTGACACTGATTCCCTACCTGTTCTATTCTCCTTATCTCCTTTGGTTCTATACAACTTCCAAAAGTATGCGTAACCTATAAAGTAAACTTGAGTGTTTTCTCAGTTCTGCCACTTTGTTCCTCTGTGATTTTAGATCAGCAGGTGTCTTTCACATATAACAGACACTTGGCTCACGTCATTGAACTGTCTATGAAGGGTTTAGGTGTGTTGTGTTTTTTTAATATGATGAGAACTGGCAATAATTTAAACTAATTCCTTATTGCTTTTTTACTTATTTTAATGTGGAAAGGTCTTCTACTGTGTGCAACATTATATTGTATGGTTGAGAGTCTCAAGCTGGAAAAATATTTACATAAAAATGTATGCTTACGGTATTTTACCTTCTTTACAAGGTAAGAAATATATTTGATTTAGTTTATTAGCTGATCATAATGTTAATTGTTTTGACATATATCTGCTATCCTAAATCTCTAAAAAGAGATTTACAGTTTTCAGGGGCTATGTTTACTTTTTTACTTTTTCACTTTTACTTTCTAGTGTTAATTTCTCCTGTATAAATTCCCTATTACAATTGCAATAAATAATATCACCTTGATAGTCAATATAACAAGGGAGGAAAAAACAGCAGTCCCAGCATATTGACAAGATACATTTTCAGAACAGCAACAATGACAACAAAAAATCACAGGAAGAATAAAGAACTAAATATTTTTTTCAGTCCCTAGTCAGCCAGCAGTAGTGATAATAATTGAGCTTCTCTATGAGAGCTCCAAGAAACTGTAGTTCCAAACTGTGTATTACTCTGCTTGTTTTGCAAAGAAGGGAGTGGCGTACACCACAAGCTGCAATGGATTATAGCAGAAGTCAGCTTTCAGAAGAAAATGTAAAAACCATTAGATATCAGAGGGTACTCTTAGATCTGCATCATTTCATAATCATAGAAAAAAAAACATATTTGGCTATATCTTTAATCATCTTGAAGGGAAAGGAATAGGGTTCTTGCCTTCAGACTAACACCGTGGGTTGCAAGAAATATGAGTCTAAATCTTGCTTCCATTTTGAATGCACAGGCCTTATTCTTACTGCTGTGTTACTGCACTTAAATATTGCCACCAGAGATTTTTGTAAAATGATGTGAGTTGTGCTACCCATGTATGTTATCTCCATAAATCAACAGCAGTGCAAATTTTTGTTGTATTTGCTTATTTCTGTGTAGGCACATATCTGTCTGTATCTTCGTAATGGTTTGGTTGCTTTTTAGTTAAAGGAATTTTCAGATGTACAGGAGTCCTGTATTTTTTATTTTTTTTTATTTTTGTCTATTTGGAATCAGTACCCATAATGTGATGGGTAGAAATTGATTATTATTTAAAAATTCAATGTCAAATATGTATCAGAAGTAATTTATTATTAGATACTGAAACTGTAAGAAGCTTTGTTGTCACTTGTGGATGAAAGATTTCATTATGTATTGTATGCTACTCTACTAGTCCTTCTTAATATTTCTGGCTTTTTCTTTCTTAATAAACTGTTTTTTTGGATAGTCCAAAGGTAGCTCAAGTTAGCCTTGTGACTAAGGTATTATTTCCATACTTTAACATGATAATTTTCAATGAAGATTTTTCATCTGTATCTTATAGAAATGGTAGATAGTGTAGTTCCTTAAACTGAAAATCTTTTTTCCCATTAGAGAATTTTGTCACTTTTTGAAAGGAAGGAGCTACATCATTTTTAAGCATAAATTGTGAGGTATATAAAAATTTAACATTTGAAAACAGGTTTATATGTCTGGTTCTGAAGATTGAAAACAGTATTCCTCTTTCAGATGAGTCTTCTAAAACATAAAAATTCAATTCCCTTTTTCTTAGATCTGTGACTGTTTACCCAAACACAGGGGAAACAGACAGCATTCCCCCAGAAAAAGAAAACTCTAAAATTTCTCGGATCATTGGAACTGAAGTATATAAGGTATGAATTGGGTGCTTTGATTATTGACCTACATGAAACTAGGGTTCTGCAGAACAAGAACTTTTTATGAAAGCAAGAATATAACAGTATCTCTGAAAGTTGTTAAATGTTTACAGCAGCACTAGAAGTTAGTGGAACGGCATCATCTTTGCGACTTTCTGGGAGAAAACCTGACAGATTGATCACAAGTTGGAGGTGTTTATCAACCTTTGCTGATCAAAGGTAGCATCAGCTGAAACCAGTGTGAGATCCTGGGTTGTAACATTTAGTTCAAAGTAATACATTTAGTAGAAGCCCAGCTCTTTTTTTTTTTTTTTTTTAATAGTTTCTTCTCTTAGTTGTAGTCATAACTTTTACTCAACAAGCATTTTTAAAACAGCATATCCTCAATAAATGGAGAGGGAGAGATTTTAGCAGACCCTTTGCTGTAAACCTGTATGAAGCGTTTGATTACTGACTTTTATTTTGAAAGTGCAATTAAATGAAGATACATAATCAAGTGAGAAAATGGGCTGGCAATTCTGTCCTACAGTTTCTCTGTTGTAAGCTTCCAGTATTTATCTCAAATCATAATATAAAAGGTGGCTTGCTGTTGGGAATATTTAGCTTAATAAAATTGTTTGTAATTGCAGAAGATGCTATATTCTTTGTCATATTTGTATTATTTTTAGAAGAATGTGTAAATAGAAGATCTGAAGTGGTAAATATCTCTCTAAGCTATTACAAAATCTCTTAAATGTAAATGAAGAATAGGAGAACAGGGACAAAACTTGTATAATCCTTTTTGATTTTGTTATCCTTGTAAAGTTTTGCACTTCAAGTTAGTGTAATAAGTACGATATTCACATAAGAGAGAATGTTAGCATATTGGCATTGTTGTAGTATTTTAATTCAGTATTTCCTTGCTTACATGACTTTATATTAAAACTGATTCGTGTTACCGTGCTTCCTTATGCTATACCTCCATTTTAGAGTGCCTAGAACAAAAGTACACCTTCTCCAAATTAAGTGTATATTTGACTCACAGCCACATTTTCCACATGAAATCTTATCCTCTGAGGCTAGAAGCATGTATTTTTTGTAAAACGGTGAAAATTTAAGATACGTGCAATGATACTACTACCTCCTGCTAATAATTTCATGTGTTATTAAATTGTTATTTTAATTTAGTCATGCTCAAGTTTCAAAGAAAGCTCCAGTCCTTAGGATGATTATTTCTTTTGTAACTTTCATTGAAGTTAGTACAACAGTGATGGTCTTTTGACGTACTTCTTTTATGCTTTGCTATAGAATTCCTTTTTAAGGAGAACTTATTTTTCAGGTAAAGCTGGTAAGACGTTCCCCATACCAGGTATGCTGTATTCTTTGAATGGATTTACATGTTAACCTTCAGACATTGTGTAAATTGACTGTTGAATGTTATTGGTTTCTTCATTAGTCATTATTTTGTGTTATCTACAGATATCTCACTTATTAATCTACATTAATAGTTCAGTACTCTACTCACAGATCAAAAATAAATGCTAGTCAGTTTCTTGTTTCTGAAATACTGTGCAATGAGATAAATGAATTTATAGGATCATTCCAGACATATTAATACTAGCTCAAAGCATAATTTTAAACGTTCAGGCTGTGTTACTGTTCACACTGGTCTCTGCCTTTTCATTCCACTATTATTTTAAAGATCTCTTTTACATACATTCTTTTAAGTACATCTAAACAGAAATATTGAGCATCCACAGTGAAACTGGTAGCCCATTCATTAATTCCCATGAGAGAATGAAAAGATATTGTAATGGTTTAAAATACATTAGTATTAATAAAACATAACACTACATAATTTATACAATTGCATCATGTAAAAAAGACAATCGTAGACATAGAATGGTTAAAATTGGAAGGAACCTTAATAAAAGAATGTTTTTAAGTTACAGTGATATTTAGAAGGGCTGGTTTGTGGTGTTCACAAAATGTGGGTTTATGATTTGCTTCGGGCTTGAAAATGGATCTCAGCATCTGTTGAGAAATATATTAGTAAAATACATTAAGAAAACATAAAACATATCCATTGACCTTTTATAGTAGAAAATATGTATGTATGTCTTGGTCTTATTTGGTAGAAGATTCATTGGATAAGATAATGTAATAAGATGAGTAATCAGCTGTGACACACAAGTGGGAGATAGTTTTGCAAGATGTGTCTTGTTACTGGTTATTTTAAAAATGAAATATGTTGGAATAGAACCATTACTTTTTCAAAAATTTGGAAATCTTCTTGCCTTACCAACATTTTCCATCCTCAGGTTTGCCAGAAATTTATGTCAAGCTGATCACAGTTATCAAATAAAAGGAAATTATTTCTTTCATTTAATTTTTTTACACTTGTCATGTTTCAGCAATTGCATCACATTCTGGCCCCAGTTACCATGTTGTTGGCATAATATGAGTAAGGTATCTCTGTACCAAAGTCAAAGCTGTTATGGCAATGTGAAACTATCAGGAAGAAGAAGAGAATTAGATCCCTTGTGTTAATATTTCATGACTGCTTAACACAAACCAGAAGGGTATTTAACATTTTGGAAGTTTTATTCTGTCCACTAGAAAACAGCTTTTGTTGCTACAGAGTCACAGAGCTGTAGTCAGAAGAGGCTTATTTGGTAACTCCCAGTCAAGCCAAAGCTTGAGCAATACTGAAAATCTCTTCTTTCAGATATTTGAGTAGTACTATGATGGGGCACACAGAATATCTTGCCCCAGTGTGCTTCTGGGGCACACAGAATATCTCATTCTTCTTGAAAAATTATATGCTTTTTGTCCTGATGGGAGCTATAAAGTTCAGTATGTGTGAATAGAATCCCTGTGTGACATGCTTTTCTGGAAAAAAAAAAATAAATCGGACATTTCCCTGGATTTCTGAGGAGACAGCGGACAGACAAATTCTGTTGCACACCTTTTGTAGACCATGAATGTCTGTAGAGTCTCTAAAGACTGATGTATCTTCCTGTTCAACATCAGCTATCTTTCATCCCATCCTTTTGCTCTTAACCCCAACTTTACTTTGTTTTAGTCTAATCATCAGAGTCATATTGTTTACTCTTGTCTGAATTTGCAGCTCATTGATGTGCATGCTTTTTTTTGTTTTTCTTTCCTGAATATTGGATACTGACAGTGTTCTAGATTGCATTTTTGTAAGCATGGCTATAATATTAGAGATTATATTATATCTATAAGTGGTCCTTAGCACTTACTGATAGAAATTTGCTATATTCCTTACACTTTTGTACTAATTATCATAAATACGAGAAATATGCAGCACTAATTTTTTTTCAGTTTACCTAGCGATCTTAGTTCAGTTACATGGTGCTGTATATGTTTTGTCTGAAGACAGAAGGCTCACTCTTGCCTTAGGGAAGCATAATCTTTATTGCAATTTTTTGCTAGCCAGATCTTCTCTTCTTTTTGTGACAGTGGGCTCCCTCTCTTTAGTTCCCAGGCTTCTAGACTTAGGGGGCAGACATGCTCCTCTTAATCTCATTCAATAAAATTAAAAGCTTAATATTAAATACTTAAGAATATAATTTGTCTTTTTTTTTTTTCTGTATTAATTGGTAAAACTGGTATTTTACAAGGCCCAAAGACAAAAACAATATCCCCAAAGCTTCAAAACCAACATTACAAACATCTCTGCTTGCGGCAAAACAGGATGTAACCTACAAAAAGTATTGTAATAAAAATTGCTACACTAGAGCCTTTAAAATTGCTGGAAATCTGATCCATTACTTTAAATAGACTGGCCATCAGATGCAGACATAGTGCTTCTTGGTGTATGTTGGACACGGGAATTCATGCTGGTCTTCCTGTGTACAAGAGAACATGTTCATTATTCTAATTGCCTTTCTCCATTTAGCTTGTATTCAAAAAAGTTTTAAGGAAAGTATTACATTATTTATTTATATCTAAGTTCAGAATGTTTTTTACAAGACACTGAGTGTCAGGACAAAACAACAGTGAACAATAAAAGGCAGTTTGCTGTGAAATTACATTTATGTTAAACCATATATATACTGACTTCAAAGGCAATGCCTGTCCTTCTGAAGCTATTTGCTGTCCTATCATTTCAAATCTACAGATGCACAGTGTCTGTAATAATGATATCAAAGACAAATCATTAGCTCGGTACATTAAAAATGAATGATTACCGGATTGTTTTTTAAAGAAAAAATGCTTTCAAAATAAAATGTTAATTATCTGTGATCTTGTAAAAATGAAACAAAAAAAATCGATGCAGTGGTTGCAGCTGCTTTGTAATTTTAGTGGTCTGTAATAATAAAGCTACAGCTGTAAAAAACCAACATGGCATTTCTAATGCAAATGTAAAAAAATTATTACTGCCAAAAGAAACTTTTGATCTTACTTGGCTTTAAAAATTTCCATGTGAAGGAAAACTCCCTGTAAAGTGCATTTAATTCTAAACACAGAGCACTGAACTATTTCTGAAAATTAGAAGAGAATCACGTGTCAGCCCTTAGTTGTTCGCAGAATGTTGCTGAGACAATATGCAGTTCCCAAGAGTGTAGTTGAACCGCCATATTTATTTAAGGAAGACAGACATCAAGGTGGCTTCAAAAACTAGGCAGGCTTTAAAATTACTAGAGAGGAACATTGCCTGGAAGAGGGGGAGTCTGGAGGCAATATTAAAAAAGATCCATACCTGATGTTTTCTCTGGCTACCCTACAAGTAATAAAAATTGTTACAGATACTATGCACGTCCATGTGTCCATCTTCATTGTAGCGTAAGGTTTTGTAATACTAGTGACATAAATAGTACTCGATCTTTCCCTCCCCCAACCTTCCATCATAGCTAGTGATTTTATTTTGTGTATTAAGTACTTAAGGAAGTGACACCACTATGGTCCAAGAGTACATCACACGCCAGTCTAGAGGCTTGGGACTCCTGAGTTATCCAGCTTCATCTGGACTGTTATTGTTGGTTGGTACACAAAGGATAGGACCTCTTCCAAAGTCTGCAAAGGCCCAAATATGTGGTCACAGCTGTTCATTTGCACAGTTGCATCTGCAAAGCCTGTGGTTTTCAGGTAAGTTGTTTGGCTGGCTTGAGGCAGAGAGATTGCAGTGTTGTTCTTTCCTCCTTTCCTAGAGTGCTGTGGCTTTTTCTTTCCTCAAAACTGAATTTTTGCAGAATTTACTTGTATTAGCAAGCATGTTTCTGGAAGCTTACATGTTTAATTGGTACATAGTCAGAGTGTGAACTCGCCATGCTTGACATAGAACAGTTTTATGCTATAAATCATCTAATAACAAGGAGTTACAGGGTAAAGGTGGGTTTCTGATAAGGTCGCATTGGCTGATGTTGAACCAGTGTTTGTCACAAGTAATTTTTATAATTAATGCAAAGTTGTATTTAGTGTCCTTCACAATTGGTCATGTTTTGTCTGTGGTAATAGACACAGGTGTCTTCAATAGCCAAGTGAGCTGCTAGAAGCCATTTCTCTGTAGAATCTTATGTGAGTGAAGGTTGGGGCCTGACATCTCTGGCACTTGGAACAGTTCTGCAGAAGTGACTCGGTGGTAGGCTTTGGACTTCAGGGGTATCTGCATGGATTACGTTTCTCTGCTTATAGTAAACATAGCTATGTGCCTTGAGTAGAAATCCATGTCTACGCTGCAGGTATTGCAAAAAGAAAGGTAGAATAGGAAAGGTACCTTGCCTGTGGGTAGCATGTGTGTGATGATCTGAGGAAGTGCTGTCCAAACTCGCTTCTGTGCCAGGCTGTCAGCCCTGTCATGAGGCTTTTTATTGCTGTGCAGTGATGTCTTAGGCATTTGTCACAAAAACAGAAGTATAAGCTGCCCCGTTTAAAAATCAAACTAATGATCTTTTTTATAGACATGGCTATTTAAGTGATGTTTTTGGATGTGATTTAGTGAGAATTAAAGGAGATAGAGGATATCTAGGAAACCATGATGTGGAGGACTCTCTGCATTGCTACCTCTGAACTTGTCTCAGGGTTTTTGCTGTACTCAAACTTGTTTTTCTAGCTTGACTACTTTTTAAAATATTTTCATCTTCTATAATTATTAAGAGAATGTTTACAGCAGATGAAGGTATATTCTTAATCTGTCTTTTATTTATAAATTGAGATCTTACTATGCTTGATAGCTGGGAAATTCTGGATCAGAATTCACCATGATGCTGATAGCAAACAGCATTTCTTAATGAAAGTTAGCAATTATTAATAAAACCTCTCTATGTCCTTGACTTTTTTGACACTGCCAATCAAAATTTGTCTTCCCTTTGGGCATGTCTTTTGAGCTGCTCAGATTCAGAATAATTTATAATGAGTAAATCAAACAATTCTCTAACATGTTAATGGCTTTAATTTCCTCCTTCTCCTCAAGGTTTAAAGATTTGATTGCTGTGTTGAGAATAGAAAAAAAGAATATTATAAATTGAAACCTGTCAGAGATGGTCAGAATAAGAAAAGTGCTGATCCAAAAAAATGTTAAAGGTGCATTAAAGTGGATGACTTCTGACTCTTGTTCATACCGTGTCTTCTCGATTTACATCATAGCAAATACTATTTATTTTCATGAAGTGTACACTATATGGCACCAATTCAAAGAAAGAAAAGATATAATAGATATGCTGTGTTCTACTATATCTGGAATAATTTATTTTTTTTTAAAGCTGTAAAGGTATTTGCTTGCATTTTGTGTGTGAGGAAAACTGATGATCCAACAGAAAATGACGAAAAAATTAATCTGTATCCTGCCAGTATGCAGGATTTAATTACAGCTCATAATATAAGCAGTAGATCAGTGAAAATAAAACTGGTATATAAAAGGAATCATATAATGGGGCTTTGTCCAGTAATTTTGTATTTGTTACAGTTTGTAACAGAGGCATTTATGGCAGTTTTATTTTTTTCCCGTTTTAATTTTTTGCGTCAGCAGAATATCACTTTAATTCAGGGTTGGAAGTCGCTCTGTAAGTGGTCTTTTCCAGCCTCTTCTGCCTCTCGTACACCTTGCAGCAGGGCAGATTGGGTCAGGTTACTCCAGCAAATTTTGATTGTCTTGAGGGGTGGCAGTTCCTCAGCATCTTTGGTTCATATGCTAGTGTTTGAGCGCACTTATGGTAGGAAAAAAAAAATAAAAATCCTTGTATCTCATCAGAATTTCCTGTGGCCAGTATTTCCTATTGTCTTTGTCCTGTTGCTTCCCATCTCTGTCTCTCTTTTCTCTGTGTCTTTCCAGTGGGTAGTTGTAAACAGAGATAAGATCTCCTCTCAGCCTTCTCCTTTAGGCAGAACAGAAGCGTTTTTCTCAGTCTCTCCTTGGCTGTGGTTGTGTGGCCATGTTCTCTGCCCCCCATAATCATCCTGCTGGCTTTTGTTGGACCGGCTCGAGGATGTCCGTGTCTTCCTTGTAATGGGGAGCTGAAAACTGGGTGCACTATCAGACAGGAACATGCCAGGGCCCCTAGTAATTGTTGAGGGCACCATTACGCTAAATACTGTACAAGTGTGGGTTTGTGCACTATAGGTGGTTTGTGTCCCTACGAGCTGGTAAGCTAAATCACTAGTGATACTAGATGGAAAAGGACAGAGATGGCAATGGTGTCATTGCCATGCCAGCAGCCTAATTGTTGTCAAGTGTTTTAGAGAGTAAGGGAAAGATAAAGAAGGGCAAATCATTAGAGGTATCTCCTTAAGTCCCTTACAAGCACACAGAGTAGATGTACACGTATGAAAGTGTATGAATGCACTTGAGTGGAAATGTAGCATCAGTGGTCCAGCAAGAGTCAGGACTAGGCATGGCAGAAGTGATTGGTAGAATGGGGTAGATTGGTAGATCTTGAAAGCAAACAGAAAGTAATTTGGGGAAGTATAAGAAGGCACGATTGTAAACTAAGGACGAGAGGTTAATGATAAAAGCAGATCAACAATCAAGAAAACCGTCTTTTAAAAATATTCTTAGTGAATAGGGCAAAGGATGGCTCAGTACTCAAAATGTTGACAGCCTGGTCACCTTCATGCTGGAAAGGAATGACCAAGTCTTTGATAACATGAAGACAATCCGCAGATTTTTGCATGTAGGAATGTGAGAGCATTTGGAGAAAGACATATGTCAGAGATGATGATGGAATTGTGTGCTGGAGTGACAGTTATGTGTAGACAATTACAGTAATTAAAAAACACACAAAAAGATAAGCTATAAATGGGAATGTGCTTGGTGAATTATGGTGACAGTGTTCATAGGCTACCTTATGAGATATCTATGAGATTCACTACATTTACTGCATATTGCATGACACTAATACTTCGTTATGTCAAAATAGACAGGTTTTTTGTACTTGATATTCTTTTCACTGATTAACATACAGCTTGGTTGGTGTTTGTCTGTATTATATGCCATATGTTTTAAACATACTTTACTACAAATTATTGGATGAAAAGGTTTTATTTATATTTCTAGCTCTACATCAGTTTATTTATTGTGTGTTGTGAAAGGTAAGTGACAGTTTCCTTAAGTTCCACTTTTAACTAGGAAGCTGCTTCTCAGTGTCCATCTAATTCTGTGATTCCAACACCATTTATGGAAGCAGCTGATTTTCATTTGTTTCCTTGAATTACCATTGTCAAAACCTGTACTGATAAGGATCAGAACACGCATCCCCATTGTGAAAATCTTCCCCTTGAATTATTTTTACTGTCATTTCAAGTAATCACAAAATAGACACAAGTTCAGTAAATATTTGTGATTTTCACATGTGAAAAAAATTTCTGTGACCCATGTACTTCCCCCCACCTCTCCAATGGTACTAATGAAACAGTAATCTTCCTAAGATCCTTTTTGTTATTACATCATATACCTTTTTGTCATTACATCACCTTTTTGTCATTACATCAGGAAATAGCCTGAAAAGCCTGAAAAGAATTTTATTATAAAATTTCCTCTTTCTTTCCTGAGGCCATTTAAGGAAAGCTGAATATTTGCATATTATAATAAGCTGTGTTTTAAACTGTTTTCCAATTAAAGTAATAAAAGTGTGTTTGAGGTAAATCAAAAGGAGCTGTTAGATATTTTGGATAATAAAATTCTGCTTCAGCAGGGTGTTTATGTTGCAGAGATTTTATTTTTCAGTTTACTGTTGTAAAATTAATTTGTTTCAATTTTCAGCGCAGTTCTTCAGCTTTCCATTTTGCTGACTCAAAGCCAGCCTTTTTCTTGCATCTGTGGTAAGCAATTAAAACATTTATACTAAATACTTTCAAAAGTCTTGAAAAACTAAACATGGGATAATAAAACAAAGGCTGCTTCTAGCACGGATGGGATAAGAACTACTTTAATGACAATTTAAGATTGTAGTATTTTTAAGAAATCTGTTTTATTGATGTCCAAAAATAAATGAATCAAGTACAAGATGAAACGGATATTCATTTGCCTTTTTTTTAATCTTTACATATAAAATTTTAAGACTTGCAGAAAGCATTTAGGGGGTTTAGTCCTGTCATTGTAGTTTTTGAGAATAATGGGAATTTTACAGACATGCCCTGTTTAGAAGAAAGTTCTGTGAGCCGCAAAAGCACTCCTCTCGTCTCTTATTGTTCAATTTTTTACCAGCTAACAGCTGTGACTACAGTTTTTCTCCCAGTGGAAACATTCATCCCTTTTTTCTCTCCCTTTTCTGTCTTGATACTTTCTCTCTTTTCTGTCATGATAGTGTTTCAAAGGCCTGGCCTTAACCTTTTCCTAGGGAGATACAAATAGTATCCGTCTATCTTATTAGGGTACCTATTTCAGTGGAGCAAGTAGGAATTTAGTGTCTTTCAAAGTGTGGCCACATCAATTTTTGTTGGAGCTGACTTATACTTCGAGAAATACCAAGAGGAAGCAGGATGGTTGTGTATATGCACTCACACAAAGTGAGGCATCATTTATATTTCTATTTATGATATAAATACAGGATTTTTAACACCTACCAAAAAGTTCGGAGTTAGTGCATTAGGCAGAAAAAAAAATAATTCTTGATGATTCAAGTGTCAAATACTCTTTGTAATTTGTTACATGTAGTGAGGTTATTATTTCTGCAACATGCCAAACCTAAAACATGCTTAGGAATATTAATAGCATGTTACTAAGATTGTTTCAAAAAATGCAGCAAGACTATTGCAATTTAAAACTGAGAGATTTTTCTAGGTTAGAATCTGTGCCACATAGAATTCACCTTTGACTTTAATGAAGATGAATGTCTATCCATAAACTCAACTTCTTCCAGGAACTGGCTAAATAGGAATGAGTAATTACTTTGCATCAAATAGAAGTATCACTCTCTAAACTGCTTGCTTTTTCTGCTGTAGTAACTGCTAATGCTAAAAAGTATCTTGTCCCTTCAAGCCCTTTGACTTGAATCATAATACCACTGGATTTTCTTTTTACTTCGATGAACTGGCTGTGAATTATATATGTAACAGTTACTTATATTAAGGTCAACAAGAAACATGTTTTGCTAGAGGTATTCTACTGCATGTCTTGTATTTGGGAAAAATTTAGAACTGTTTTAATTTGTATGAAAACTTGAGCATTGAAGCTTTCCTAAATGCACATCTGTATATTTAATGTGGGATACTGCTACGGAGGATCTGTATGATCATCTACAAAATAGTTATTTAAGTCTCACAGGTATTTGGAAACTTTCATTTTGACCCTTCCTTTTTGTATATTCAAGGTATGTTCTGACAGGGTTATGGAAAGCATGATCCTCTTTCATTTCTTTATTTTCCTTATACATGCTCTATAGTTTTGTGAAAAAAAAAAAATCTGCCTTGTGTGCATAAAGTTCTTGGTGTTGCCACTTAAGTCTCATAGCTCCAACATGAAGCAATTCACATACATTTATTATCTTTGCGGTTTCCTAATTAATCTCCACCATGTTTCTCTGAGTTCCTGAGAGAAGAATGAGAAAACACATGTAATGGAGTTCTGAGTCAGGAGGGGCCAAAGATTACCTTTCCAGATAATCCTCAGAAGTTCTCTAAGAATCCCAAATTTTTTCACCATTACTATATTTCCATGTCAGAGAGATAGAAGTTTAACTCCAAACATGAATGAGAGGCTTACAAGAAACTGAAGCTGACATGGAGGTGGAGACAAAGTGGAAGGAGAAGGGAAGAGAGGTTTCTGCATTAAAGAATGTGAGGTGTTCACAACTCAAGTATTAGGAGTTGTGAAGTCAGGGAGTATTATCGTGCTAGCAGCGGTCTTGTCTAACCCTTCTAATTCTTTATTAAGTAAAGTGCATTACATTGTTTAGTTCTTTCTTTACTGTTTTAATGCTTTTTAGTTGTGAGAATATGCTGAGATTACTTCCACATGCCCCGTTTCTTCTCGTGTTTCTCTAAGGCTCCTTTACCAGTGGTTTCCAGAGACCAGATTCTAGCTTTGCTATACTCTTGTTTTCATATGATAGTACTTATCAGTCTTGTAATGAGGATAGTCCTGTAATGAGCATGTCAGAATACTGCATTAAGTGGGCATTACAGTGCAGCTATTACAGAGCAGAAGTTGCTTTAGTAGAAATCTATGTGAATCTCATATGAAGTTATTATATTGCCATTACAGTGTCAAAGCAATCTCTGAGCTAGTCCATGGAGACCACATTATTATGTCATGATAGGAGATTACGCCTTTGCACTAAATGGTTTCAGAATAAGTCTACAGAGACCTAATTATATTGCCATTGCTGCTTGAGAGGATTGTTTAACAGTGAAGCACTTTCTGTGGAAGCTCACTTACAATGACAAAATAAAACTAAATTATGACAGTGTATTTTCTGCTAAAAAAAGGAAGGAAACAAATAAAGCAAAATAAATTACCATGTTAAATTAAACCATAAATACACAGTAAATGCTGAATTTACAGTCAAACTAACTTAGCTCTGATTTCCTGTAACTAAAATGCACAAGTCAATAACAGTTGTCTTTAAATTCCCACAGGAAATAATTTTGTAATTGTGAAAACTGTTTTTATTCATACAAAAGTGCAATAACTCTTAACAGGCAAATTTATGCCCCTGAAATAGTGATATTATTGGTTCCTAAAGGACCAACTCCTCTTTCAAACTTTTTAATGCATTCGATGTTAACAAATGGAACTTTTGATTGAAGTGTTAAGTGGTCAGTAGAAGTTTAAATTAATAATTTATGCATGCTGTATGTATGGCTATCACCAAATGAATTTTAATATATATATGTATATATATATAGATTGAGCTTTATCCAAAGAACAAAGTTATTGCTAGGAAAATTAGGTTAATATTAATAAAAATCTGCACAAAACTTTTCCCAAGACAGAGAGCTAAGCAAAGATGAGATCGATTCTTGCAAATGTTTATTTAGAATGCCTTTCAGACTATGAAGATGTTATTCATTACCTGTTCTATAGATGTGGTGTCTCCTTTAAATTGGTATAGAAAATCAATGCTCTGAGTAGGAGAAAAGACACTCTCCTCCATAAATCACAAATATAGACTTTAGTGCCATAAATTTAATTCAGAAACAAAATGAAACAAATACCTCATTGCCATTTTTTTACTTAAGAAAAAGCCTAGATTTTATAGAATAATATGAAATTGGACTCAACCAAGATTCAGATTATCCTGCAAGAAAGAATAAAACCTAGAATTAAATTTGTTAAATATTCATATGCAAGCATGTGCCTGTAAATAAACATTTCAGATAATATATGTGTATGTTTAAAAAAGTTTCAGTTTCTAAAAATCTGCTTCTTTTATGTATATATAGTTAAATTCTCTGTATCTGTAGAAGTCTTCTGTCTCTTAAGTCTTCATCAGCTAAATGGAGGAAGCTAAAATGAGGCACAATTAGTTCTACAAATTGAAGAGTTGGAGAAAATTGGTTAGAGTTAATAAAGCTGGGGTTTAGAGAACAGTAAAGGGAATATAATACTCATCGAGTAATCAATCAACCTTGGCACATACAGTGCTAATTCTGACTAATATATCTATATTGGTATTTCTAATGCATCTATCACTGTAGCATCTAGATACTATGTGTCATATATAGCAAGCCTCATTAAACATAGTATAAAACTTAAATTCAAAATAAGGCAATAACTGTTTCCTATAATACAGAAATTCAGTAATAAAGACATAAACTAAAGAAACTCTTTGTAGTTATTGTATATTAAATGCATGTAGTTTCATTACTTGGTGAGATATTGAAATATATGTTCATTTATTTATTTACTCACAGTAGTCTCAAAAATGAGTTGAATGCAATAATGTGACCTGTAAAAGTAATTCTTAAGTCATAGTTAAGTGTGGATTTTGCAACTGTAGAGCTCTGCTTGATGTAAGCTGAGGCTAACATAGGAACATAATGATTTACCAGTAAGCTCCTGATTATGTTGCTATTGCATAGACTCGCAGATGACAAGGAAGAACATTAACTCATATTAAGACTAATAGATTTAGGAGGGCTGTGATAGTGGGAAAGATCTGGTAGTTATGTTTATGTAAAGGAAGAACAAAGGCTGTATCTTTAAGGTTGAAAAAGTATGGAAGGAATTGTTGGGAAGGAGATATTCTTACCTCTTGTGTTTTATATTAACATCATTACTGAGTAATAGCAAAATCACTTTCATGTAATGACATGTAAGATCTCACATAATGACAATGTAAAGAGTAAGCTCTTCTCGAAGGAATATGGGTGGAATATTATCATTTTAATTAAAAAAAAAAAAAAAAAAAAGAATTAGGCTTGGCTAAAAGAATTGGAAACTGCCCTTTAGGGACAAATCTGGAATGATCAAGGACAGAGAGTCCCTCCTTTAGCCTCTTTGCAGCAATGTACTCAGAATTTCAATGAATGAAGATAACCTGCATTCTCATTTAAAATAATATCCTGGACAAAGGATAAAAAACAACCCTAAGAATAAGTTGACATCATTTGTGTAGGACCCTCTGGCCAATTAACTATAAGTTGTGTTAAGGAATTCATTCTCCTCATGCATACGCTGTCATTTCAAATAAACACTCTGATCCATAGAAAGAATGACAGCTTTTTACAGCCTCTTCACTTTCATAGTTAAATATTGTGCTATACTCATCATTTGACCTACAGATCATGCTCACAACTAGTAGTGGTTTGCTGCTAATACACCTATAAGATATATAGCTACAGGATAAAGTGCTGAAAGAGGGTTAATGGTACTTCCCAAGTTTACAGTCTCTCTTTCCCAAACCCACACAGAAGTCTCATCTCATCTCCCAAAGCTCTTGCTAATTTGCATCACCTTACATTAAGATCACTGGTCTGCCATGGTGCAGCTCTCGTCCTTCCAACATTCAGGACATCTGTGCTTAACACAGTGAGCCCTAAAAGGAGCGTTATTTAGTCCGTTCCACTGCCAAAGGGCAGAACGAATGATACCATGTCGACTGCAGCGAGAAATCTCGCAGATAATCCCTTTGGCTACTGTCAGAATTAAATCTATGTTTACTAGTTTTCAGTGGTGTGGGTTTTGCTTCTGGAAGGGCACAAAACATTTTGTTCAGTCTTAAACTCAGTGTTTTACTTTTGTGTTTGGAAGACTGGACTGGTCATTAAATAAAAGCCAAGATACGGCGGTTCTGTCAATGTTAAGAGTAATACTGGTAAATGGTAATATTGGAACAAGTTCAAGGAATGCCTGCTTTGTTATAAAATGTGTGTTCAAGAGCTTCTGTTTTCCCCTATTTAAGAAATTTAACCTGTACTATACTGTGGCCATGGAATGTTATCATCAGAGGTTTTAAGAAATAGACCTGACAAAATATTCAGAATATTCAATTAGAGGAAAATCTGGAAGTTGTAAGGGAGACAGACGTAGTAAAACAGTATTTTTTTGACAATTAGTTTGGTTTACAAAACATCCTTCGCAAGCATTTTAGGATATTGTAAATGTTCAGTAAATATAAAGCCAATGCAATTATTTAATTGAACTGAACCACTGATGTGGTAATTCTAGAATATCTTGACTTCATACTGAAATACAAGGAATTAATTTTGCTTCTTTCTAGTTGTTCAGGCATCAGAACATATTACCGTTTTTCGATTCAAAAAGTTTGCCCGTGCTTTGTAAAGTGTGCTCTTTCTGCCCATTGTAGCAACATTTTGGGCTGACAGTATGAGCTCTTTGGATTCCAGGAAGAGAATAGGTTCAGTTGTCTACCAAATCAGCAATTAGGAGCTAAAGAACTACTGTTCTTCACTCAAGAGACAATAATGGCTGCTCTAGTGTTCATTAACATATGAATCTTGGAAATGAAAGGAATTACTGCCAAGAATCTAAATTTTACCTTATTTAGTGAAAGACTGCTTATGTTTGATTTCTTGTTTCCTTTTAAAGTTGTCTTTTGCATCTAATTGAGTGAATTAAATTGTGCAATGAACACAGTTTTTCAAGACAAAAGATTTCATAATGATGCTACAGAAATATTCTGATCCTTACCTCCTGAAGTAAATGACCTTTTTGAAGCATTCCGAATTATTTTAGAAAATATACTATAATTATAGAAGTTGTTATGCATATAGGTCACATATAAGTTACTTGAAAAAAGTGTGTAAGGCTGATGGCTGAGAACTGGGGAAATGCTAGAATTAAGGTTACCTGTACAAAGTAATTCAGTCCAGTGTTTATTTGAATGCATTATAAAATACAGAGTGCATTTAATACTACACACAATGATTAATAAAGCAGTTATCCGGTTGTTTAATTCCTTTAATTCCATAGGCTTAAAGTTTAACATGAATTCTATTATTTCCTCACTTTGAGGACCTTCATTTTGCAATCGGGTCGGGTATTATTTCATGTTAGATGTGAACATACTTTAAACAGTCACTTGTTTTATTGGAAAACCTTAATTAGATAAACAGGGGTTTGGCCACTAAATGCTAGTTTTTGCACAGGATATTGGAGGATTGGTGCATTCTAGATCCACAGAACAGCTCTTAAAAATATGAGCTATAAATTACAATTTTCTTAGTGCTTTTAACATGTTAGAATATGAACTTCAGTATAATTGCAGAATATAATTAGATTTTGCCCTATTGTAGCATCTGTTAACTTTTAAAAACATACAAAACACTCCAAACTACTTAGAAAAAAATCTTTTCTATGTCTCTATGAATAAAGACATACTGCATTCATCCTAACATACCTTTTCCAAAAACACTGTCTTACAAGAGCTGCATACCTGATGTGAACTCTGTACAGTCTCTTCAGAGACTGACAGTATTGTTTTGGTACCCATAATGTTGGAATGTTGGGGATGTCTGGTACAAAATCTGTTGAAAGCTAAAGAGAGCTTTTTCCCCCCCTTTTTTATATATTACGGTGTTTTTTTATTATTTGTTATTTTAGGATGTTTCCTACTTGAATAAACACTATTGGGAACACAGAAGCTGTACAGACAGAAAATCTGTTATTTGCCAAGGAAGTTTTAACTATATTACCCTTGAAATTTTATGTATTTTAATGTATCGCTTTTAATACAAACCCCTAACTTTACCCATGAAAGTCTAATTTCTGCCTGATAAACTCTCAAATTAGTTTCAGATAATTGCTTTTTTAGTCTTCTCACATACATCTACTGTCAATTTTTTACAGCTCACTGAGCCATTTCAAATTATGTCTGGTTTGTCTTGCAAAATAAAAATGAGTGATTAAAGATGTTGTGTCTTTCTGTATCCACAGCTTTGTTTTTACTTCCTATGTTACAAATATTTTCCATTTGACTTTTTTTTTTTTTCATATATAATGTCTTCAAGAGTCATGCTGAAAATAAAAAAGGACTAGTTGTGGTATTCTGCACTGTACATTCTGTAGTCTTTATGTAATACATTATTTTATGTGGAAGCATCAGTTATGGTTTCAGGTCCTGCCCTTTCTGTTCCACAGTACCCACATTAGCTATGCTAATGCACAGTTGGGTTCCAAACAGGCTCAGAGATCTACACCGTAAAATCATGGCAGATGTTACAGTTATATTTTTAGTAAAATTTCAAAAATTGTGGCAGAAAGATGCAGACAATTCAACATCTATTGACTTCCATCAATACACTGCTATTAGTGAATTTTTCTGCATGTTAGTCTTCTTATTTGTTGCATTCTTACATGTTTGTGTATTCTTTTTGCCATTCTGCTTTCACTTGGTGTTGACTCATTTAAACACTCAAGACTTACTTTTTCTTTAAGTTAACCTACAAGACCTGCAGTATGTTTAAATGTCACTTGCGATAATTGTGCTTACCTCCATTTGTGATTTTACCACTTAAAAGCATTACCAAATTAATTCCTTTCTAATGGTAGTAGCAGGGAGCAGAAAACTGAGCTGGCATAAAGAAAAGCGATGATTTTT
This sequence comes from Tringa tobata, assembly GCA_033628505.1. Taxonomy (NCBI): domain Eukaryota; kingdom Metazoa; phylum Chordata; class Aves; order Charadriiformes; family Scolopacidae; genus Tringa; species Tringa tobata. The sequence continues at coordinate 10,461,555 of JAHREE010000559.1, read as the reverse complement.
AAAGTGTTTCCATGGATTCGGGACTCTACTCACTGATGTGCAAAAGTTCCTTTAAGTTCTGTGATCTTAAAGTCAGAGCAGGTTATTAGGAGCTTTTCCTCTGGCATTTATTAGGCAGATACACATTTTTAGAGATCTCTTAATCAAATTCTGAACAAAATTATCTGTGTTTATATAACAAAGAGATAGTAGCATCAAACAATGTGCTAAACTGAAAAATACTTTTATTACACTTATTTTCCTTGTCGGTAACTCAGGAATTCTTACTCCAAAGCCTCTTAGAAATATTGCTACTTTTTAGCTCTGTGCACCTCACAAATATTCATGTATTAGCACAGCTTTCTGTCAAAATCATAGATTAGTCTGAATTGGGGCATCAACAACTTCAAAACTCCTCATGTAACCTTCTGTGTTTCAGGAATGACCCAGGCTGCAAGTCTGCCTCTGTTTGCGATTATGAATCCCGAACATCTGACAGCTCTCTTCATTTTCACACCTTTACTCCTGCAAGTTCTGAATTTTTTTTCCCTGTATGCTCAATCTCTTCATCTCACTGGCCTTTCAAAGGACAGAGTTATTTCAGGACGATCTTCAGGTAAGTGTACAAGTTGTAAGGCTAAGCAGGTCAGAGACCAAGAACTTCATGATGTCACTCAAGTCTGCTTAGGTGCTGGTGACTAGGAAAGTAAGCAACTCGTGAAAAATCATTGTTTATATTGTTGTGAACTGTTGGTAGGAGTTCTCTGTGTCAAGAAGGGCTTGAGGGTAGGTCAGTGTGAAAGAACAGGGCGACACAAGTGCATGTTGATTCATCTGTAGTTTGTGCCCTACACTGCGAAACACTAATGTGGGAATGAGAGTAGCCCACATCTTCTGCCTTTTACAATAATTCTACTACTTATAATGAAGTTTTGGAAATATATTGACTTGGGCTTAGAACTGTGTTTTTTCCTGAAAGAGTAGGAATGGTGCTTTGTAGTAGACTAGAAGATAGCACTTTGGGATTTAACTCAAAAGAAGAAACTTCTAGGTCATGTATAATAACTGGGAAGTTATTTATTTTTAACATTGTAAATATTTTCCAATTGACTTTGTTCTTGTAGGTGTTTAATAGAAGCATAAAAGAAACTAGTTACTTTATTCTGAGAGATTGGTATAAACCTGGAAGAATGCAAGGACAGTCAAAACATTATTGCCACGTAAGTGGAGGATGAAATGTTACTCTATATTAAAAAAAAAATTCCAAACTTCTCCACAATTTTTATGCTTTGGAATTATCCATATATTCTCTTTACCAGAAACCTGAGTGTTAATTTTTGCTTTTTGCCACATTAAAATATAAAAGCTAATTGTTGCCAATAATTTGATCCTCATTATCTAACAATTATATTAATTGAGTGGTTAAATGCTTACTTAAGACATCCTATTTATCTTCTGCAGACAGCAGATGTAGGTTGTAACAATAGTTATCATACAAGTGACTGCAGATGGTCCAGATTCCTTTATCCTAAAATATACTGTAGGGATCTTGCCACTTAAAGTAGGAATAGTCTGTGATTTTATATCAACTGTTTAAACAGTGAGACCCCCTGTCATTTGTTTTTTAAGTATTTTGGAAAGTATTTTCCCTTTGTTATACTTAGGAACAAATTTTAAAAAATTAAGTTACTGAACTGTAGATCAAATCATGCCTTGGTTTGCAATGACATAAACATATTTGTCTAATCTCTGATTCTTAATCTATACTCTCTGGATCCAAGATCCTGTGTATTTAATGATTTTTGTTGCCAATCTCATGTAAAGTGTGAATGGACATCTCAGAACAAAGAAAAAATTTTAAAAATTTAAAAAATAATATCATAACAGAAAGGCAGAATTATCTGTCTGAGACTTTACAAAAATTAGCCAGACTGTCAAATTCCAGATTGTGCACAAATCAGCAAGATGCACTTAATATAAATTTTTACTGTGTAGTAAAGCATCATTTCTAAGAGTGCTTTCCCAATATCCTGACTTATCGTAAAATTAAAAGTCTGTTATAAAAGTTTAGCACTGCCTGCTTCCAGAAATTCTGAATGGAAATTTCTCCAAAATTTAGTTAGTCTTTTCTTCTGAAACAGTATTTATAAAGAAATACAAGAAACTCTTCTAGTTTACAAATAGGAGTTTCATACCTGTGAGTATTGCTTTACAGTGCTTGGTAATTCCTTATAATAACTGTTTGGTTTGAGTTCTGAAAGTGTAACCGCTGTAATCCCAACAGTGCATGCACTTCTTTCATCTGTACACAATAGAAGCAAGCTGCCCATATCGTTATTTTTCTCTTCCACGTTGTTGCAAAGCATAAGAATATTCTATTTCTACCCATTTTAATCACTTTTCTCCTTTTGTGTTGTGTAATATTTTGTACATTTACAGTATGTTTAATCTGAGATCACAAAGTATATTAATTTAACAGTCTTGCTGTAAATCTACATTACGTAAATAATATGGAAAAGGGTGGGATTTTCAACTCTTATTTTTAAAGGAATGTGAATGTAATAAACATTAATTTGTGTGAAGGCTCTGGGTAAGTACTAAGTTATAAAGCGGTTTCATAACTAGTCTTAACTGTTACTATTGTTTGGAACACATAGATGAGAATTTTCTAATGGAACAGCTTTAGATTGACGGTCAAAAAATCAACTCAAAACTATGAAGATCAATAATTTAGAATAAGATAATTTCTGATTTAAGAATTATCTTTATTTCTTACCATGACTGATAGGGTTTACACATAAAATATTTGATTTGTTAACGAGATAAAAAGAATGGGGACAGCCGGTTTGCACTTTGTGTGTTCTCAGCATTTGGGTCACAATAGGCTAAACACCATTACTAATGTTCCTCCTTTTTCTAGAAATAAGAACTGAAATGAGATTATACTCCAATTATCTGGGATTATACTATAAGTTTAATTTTAGTAATGTGTGCCTGCATAAAAGGAAAAAAAGTCATGATTCTAGGTAATATAATAGTACTCTTCTGAGGTAGCTTATTAGATTTATACTTAACAAGAAAAAACCTAAAATGTCTTATATAACGTCCAGCTGATTCTGAGTTAGGTCAAAATCGACTGATATTTCTTAATACAATGAAAACTGAACCCTTTATGTAGAGTTTTCTGAGAGGTTATTGTCCGTTCTTGCCCTGATTCGGGACTGTGTTTGGGAGTGGAGTTTTTTGAGACCTTTCTTTTCTTCTCCCCCCCCCCCCCCCAAAGGAGAAGATCATTTACTGTAGATCTCCCCATTTCAGAGGAATTTCACTTTATATAGAGTCATGGTCATACAAGAACTATAGAGTAACTTCTGAAATGTTATGATAATGACTTCTTTATTGCTTCTCCTTTTAATATCTTTCACTGGTGCATATCTAAGTATATATGGCATTGTTATAGTAACTCATCGTACTCCATGGGGATACTGTTACCCCTTTCAAATAGAATAAATAATATCAATTTTAATGATATTTTTAAAAATGGTGTGATGCTTACTCATGTACATAATGGGCTACCACACTGGGAAAAGTGAGTATAAAGGAGGATAAAAGATATTCCTGGTAGAATTTTCTTGACACAGAATTATTAGAGAATGCACATTTTTTTAGCATTTCTAATTTGGCTTCAATTTCTAGCAGATGGCAAATTTTATTCTTTAGAATTCAGCTATCCAAGTAGCTAATTAGAATTTTGAGATATTAGAAATATAGAGCCTTAATCATAAAATCCTTCCAAGTAGCTGTTTTTTTCACAATTTGCTTATAGTATTATGGCTTGTCCATAGAAGATGTGGGCCAAGTGCCCCTGAAATTTAAGTGCAGTTTCAGGTGACACATACGGGTAATTATTTCCTCGTAAAGAACCCTAAAATGTTCAGCATGTTGTGCATGTTGGAAATTCACTCTCTCACTGAGTATAGGTGCCTCTAATTTAAGAAGACCAGAGACTTCTACTGTAGAGACTTGTAGAATATTGCTCTTTAGGGTTTTCATGAATAATGAAAAATTACCCATTGTATGGAAAGATTAATTTATCAGAATAAGCTTCAGGATGCTTGAAGTCATTTTCAAATAAAATCTGAAATCAAGGAGTTTATCCGTTCATTGCATTCAGCTGTTAGGGGATAAAATACATATCAGTATAAATCATAGCATACTCAGCAAATGTGAACACCTTCTGCAAGTCTTCATAGATGATTAAAATAGAAAATACAGGATTATCCTTTCTTTAAGTACTCTGATTATTAAATCGGTAGCATACCTGATGCAGAAATCCTGAGTATGACAGAAAGATTTGATTCAATGTGACATTAAGTCCCCAAGTAGTACAAAAAATATGAGTGCACTACTCTTTCCCTTAAGTAAGAGGCAAAATAGTAAAATGAGACACCGTTACTAGTGAAAATTAACATTCTATTTATCTTATTGCATAAATGTCTGAGACACTTTCATTTATCTTTATTGTCTGGTTCTTTTTGGAAACAAAGATCAGATTCCAGAGGTATCTCAGTGAGGAAGTGATAGCTGGTAACATCAAACAGTCACTGTGTAGGAGAAGCAGCATAATTTGCACAGTGTCATTATAGCCCTCTTTTCTGTGAGTTGCTCTTGACTCTACCTTTCAGGCTTCTGCAACACTTTCTTCACCTCTCAGATGCTGACCTTTCCTTACTGTGCCTTGAACCAAAATTGCTCACAGGAAGGGACCCACAGGGTTCCTCCTCACAGAGACAAATAGCCAAAGCAAGAACCCTGCAGCCATTTGCCAGTGTACAACTTCTCCTGGCCAGATGGCTAGGTCCAGCCTTTCAAAGCTTCTCTGAAATAGCTTACAGCAAATCGACTATGTTAAACAAAAGTTGAAGGAAACATCGTAATTCCAGCAAACATTCCAGAAACACAAGATCCCTTATATTGGTAATTAAAATAAATCAGCTTCATAAATAGAGGTTTTATAGCTTATATGAAACTGGAAATGTATGAAATATCTGCAAGAGGCTTTCGAACCATCAGAGTCTATATTATAGAGAAAAGGACTGATGTATGCACATGTGGATGAGTGAGCACGTGTTTATGTGTCCTAAGTAGAGGGAATTCATAATATGAATGTTTTGCAAGGCCTCTTCAAAAGGAAAATATTACTAGCAGACTCTTCAGTTTTTTTCCTGTCCAAAAAAAAGGAGAATCAGAATGCTGGATTTGCCATGTTTCTGACATGAAGTATTTGTGTTAGATTCAAGATCAAGATGTAGACAGATTGCAGTCTAATCTTTACTAAATAAAATTAAATTCTCTGTAGATGCAGATTAAATGTATCTAGTTGGAACATAGTCTGTTGCCAACAAAAATGTTTGTTTTTATTTAACATAAATCTACACGTGCATAGTCTTCATCTTGGCAAATTGTGACTGTAAAAGTAGGAAATACAGAAGTGGTAAATATTGGCTTTTAAGCCACACTAAAAGTCTTCCTTATAAAAAAGCATTATTCACATTTAAGAAAAGATGTAAGATAAACGAGAATTGTTCTTGGTAAGAATAGGAAAAAAAATTGTAAAAGTAAGGAATTGGAAAAGGTTTTGAGAAAATAAAGGAGAAAACAAATTTTCATTTATTCACTTTTTTTTTATCAGCTTCTAACAAAATCTGGAAATACAGTATGAAAGCCATCTGTGTGGGCAAGGGCACCAGTTGAGAGATGAAAATTTTACACCTGCTTAGACTATTCTGTGAATGGAAAACCTGTGAGTAAATATTTTTAATGGACTCTATATTTATTTTGACAGAATATTTATAAGCAACTTTTGTTTCGGTCATAACACTGCTTTTAAAGTGTCCACGTATATACTGAGAATAGTTTTCTAAAACTCTTCAAAGCTAGTGTTTTTCTATCTCAGATTAATTAATCAGTTCTAATGTTGCCCTATGTCATTTTTGTGTTTATTGATAAGATACAAGCACTTGACTTTCAAGTACAATGACTGAGAATGTGATTTAGAAAGTGTGCTCTCTGTTCATTAATTCTAACAAACTTAATCTGTCAGATGTTCATAGAAAGTAAATGCATATGGCTATGGATGATTAATTTCAGATTGCAAATTAGTAGGAATTTTTGGGGTTTGTTTTTTTTTTTTTCTTGGTGATTAGTTCTGGATAATCAATACCTACTGGCAATTATTTTAGATAATGAAACTATCAATTTTTGCTTCCCTAGTTTAGTGTGGCAGTCATTTCTGTGGGAGTTTTGGTTACTTTTTTAATTAAAATTTAAACGAACTTTTAAATCAGAAATCTTGGCTTTTTGCTTATTCTGAAGTAATGTCCGTACAAAATAATGGAACAAGATTATAATTACAATTTGACTTATATGTGAGTTTGGCCAATGATTAGGCCCATAATTTGCAGTTCAATTTTGAACAGATTTTAGAAATAAAATTCTGGAATCATATGTTGCTGTGATATTTACCCATGCAGCTCTCAGTATTCTAAAAAACCCTTTTAGTTTTTTTCTGTTTATGTTCCTGTGAAAGAAACTAAATTCTGCTGTGGCTTTACATTTCCTTTTATCCTAACAGATAACTGACTTTTCTGTGAATTAATACGCAGACCAAGGCAAATTACTTACCTTGCATATGGTTGCTTTTCCCACTTACAGATTTTTCCCTCATCTTGTTTTCTCTCAAATAGTCACTAAGTCATTACTTTCATGAATGCAAGACGAGCTTTCACAGGGAAGGAATTCTGACGTTTCCCGATGTTTTTCTAGGATCAGACTTTCCACCATTAATTTCAACATTATTCTCCTTCTGTTTCCTTTCTAATAAAAAAGACCAAGAAGGGTCTCCTTGATAGCAAGGAGTTACACATACATATATATACACACATAAGAGAGCAAATGATTTTTCATGCATGTGACTTGTATGAAATAAAAGGCCAAAGAATTGAAACCATTCTTTCTTGCTGCAAAGATACTGCTATTTTTATATATGCTTTATAAAATCTGAATTTTAAGCAAGTGTCTGTTTAATAGACAGGATTATAAGACTTCTGGTTCCAGGGGGAAAAATAGGCAGTAGAAAGGAGTTAAGAAATTTCCTGACTTTAAGTGTTAGGAAAGCATATAATAATCACCATTAACGTCACCACTAAAGATCAGAAATCACCACTGAGTTGTGTGATTGTTTTTATATGCGCTGCCTATGCCTTTGATGACGGTGCCTATAATTAGACAGTACAAGGAGAGTGCGTGTTTTTAAAAAAAATGAAGTTGTTTAAGAGCTGATGCCGTAATAGGTTCAAATATAAGAAGTAGATTTAAAATAACACTTTGCTGTAATGACTAGAAATCATGACAGGAGAATAAAGCGTAAGAAAATATCCTTAGGGCATAAGTGTGATGATTAGAAATATCATTAAAGCTAAAGCATCTGCTTGAATCCTTTGTGAGACACCCAATTCACCCACATGCGCGCATAAATGAGGGCTCAGTTTACTAATGCTGCAGTTTGAACACTAAATGTAACATGCTTTGCATTTAAAGAACATACAGATTAAATATGAGATGCCTGTAATACAAAGGAGCCTGCAGTAATGATACACTGTGGATTTAAAGATCACATGTAAACAGGCAGATGTCCAAAGCAAGCTAATGTTCATTATGGAAAATTTCACATTAGGCATCTATTTTATACCACTAAAGTAAAATGAAGAATATTTTTAAAGGTTTTTAGGGAAAACAAAATTTATTACCAAAGATCAGCAGAAAGGTGCCTAAATGGCATCCTGGTAATATGTCAGAACAAAATAGAGCAGGCGTGGAACACCTGCATTCACTGGGACAGGTCCCACGTGGTGTTAAGGTGAGGTTAAGACAGAGCCCTGATGCAGGAGAATGTCTTTCTTCTACTGGAGGTAACTGGGGACTGCACACACACACACACGCTAAGGAAACAAAAACCAAGATGGAAATACAGCTTTCGTCTTACGCATGTAGATATTTAACACAGATACCTTTAATTTCTTGAGTAAATAGAGTTCAGTGTAATCCTTTTTACAGGATTACGTATAAGTGTATGAATACACATATAAGTGTATGAAGCTCTGCTCGGATTTGTAGTATTATTTTAAGTCATTAGTATCCCAAATAACACTGCCTGTTGGCAATCATGTTCTCCACTCACGTGGGATGTCTGTACAGACTCCAGTGTGCTATACAGCCAGCTCTTGTCTGATTATCAGCTCCTTTATTACTGTTTTTTAGTTACTTCATTAATTTAGAATGGAACTTAAAAGTTTCTGAATGGGATTTTTTTGGTGCCTTTTTTTCTGTAGATGAGTACCCTGAAGCTAGTTAAATAGACAAGATATGAAAATGAACGAAGAATAAAAACACACAGAAAAGTTTAAATATTTTCAAACGTACCATAGAAATCAGTGAAAGAACAAGGAGAGCATCTGTGGTCTCCTGGGAGTGTCTAATTTGAGAAAAAAAAAAATCTCAGCTTTTTTTTTTTTTTTAAATGTAGATTCAGAAATTTAGTGTTTTTCAACCACATTTAAAATTCATTTAAAAGTCATTGTACATGTCTGTCCTTAATTGCATCTGGTCAGGTAAATCAAGAAAATGAATACTTAGTGTATTCTGATAAAATGGGAAAAAAGGCACTGATTTTTGTGTCCATTTGGGGGGAAAAAAGTCCAGATTGGATGTAAGATCACTAATGTCTGCATGTGCTTCTATAGTGATCACATGGCAGTACCACAAGGCACACTTAGACCTCTTCAGATTTTACAGATAATTGATACTTGGTTTTATTATACTTAGAACTTTCACATAATGTCTTTTATCACAAATTAATTCATTTCTTCTTGTGTGAATGCACAGGAATAGCTGTACAGTCTTTATCCACCTTCTCCTTGTCTGTCCCATCATTAGCTGAAGATTATCTGATCCAGCCTCCTACTTGAAGAAAGATCAGGTCTTTACAAGCCAAATGCTGAAAATCTCCAGGGGTCAGATCCCCCGACTCCTAGTGCTTCACTGATTTCCTTGTGGCTCAGTAAAACAAGAGATGAAAGTTACTGGCAATGAACAGGAAAAAAATGTAAGCTTTCATGATTGTCAAGCTGCTTGGAGACAGAAGTCTGGTTCTGGCAATGTCTGCTGAGTTGGGCCTCTTCATATGTTACTGTACTAGGATAGAGTTTGACTTCTACTTCTTCCCCTCTCCTTGAAAGTGACATTCCTCTCTCCTAAGGTAAGGCTTAAGGTACAGCATCTCAGTGTGGTGTTATTATCTGGGAATGAACAAGGTAAAGATAATGCACATTGAAAGAAAATAATTGTATTAGAATTAAAGGAAAATTATAACCAGGTATAGCATTTCAGAAATTTCTGTACTTAGCATTTCTATGGATTCTCACTGAAGTCAATGCAGAGATCCAGATTGGTTTCTGTAAGAGCTGGAAGAGGTTGTGAATGAGAAGTGTCTTCCTTGAAGTAGCATAATGTATGAGGCAATAATATGAGCTGTACAGAAAGCTTGTAGATGGATCCTAGTCAAATAGATCTAGACTGATCTTTACCCCTTCCTCTATGTTTAAAACAGTTCATTGGTTTAAAACAAGAGCACGTATTTTTAAGGTAGGTGTTCTTAATTCTGTTAGAGATAAAAGGCTTCATCTATGTCTTATCTTTAAAAATATATGTTAATCCTTAAGAGTTCCTGCACGTGAACAACAACTCTCAATGCCTAATGAGAGGATAGCTAGAAAATTCCTCTTAGTCATGGTTAAACCTTGCTGCAGAGCAAAACCAAAAGAATTTAAGAAAGCATTTACCCTAATTTTTGGACATGCTGAGATCCCTCTGCTGATACATAATTCTAGTAAGATTTAATCCCAATCTACAGACTACTTTCAGAAGTTCAGCAGAACAATGATTCCTTCCCCTAATGGTGTAACACTTTTATAACATTTGGTTTTGAAACATAACAAGAAAATAGAGATATTCTTGCATATGAATTCCCAGCTTCAAGAGCGGAGTATCATGCTAACGCAAGCGAAGAGTTACATCTGCTTTTTGTGATAAAAAATACTGAATTTTTAGTATTACAGGTTATCGGTGCTCAGTGCTTCATACCCTTTTCTGAAGTAAGGCACATTAATAGTTAATTTCATTGCTGTCTTGCAGACAGTCAAAAGACAGTTCTGTCTGTGCTGCCAGTCACCAGCGGCTGCAGAACGTGTTTCAGAACTCTCTCTATATACCACTTATGCTCTATAACCCTGCCATCAGGGCTGCGTTTCTTTAGTGGTCAGTAATTGATCATCTGTGATTGGTGTTTATTCAGTTGAGGCTTTGGGCACTAATCTCTGCTTGTACCTTCAAACCTATGCTCTCCTCATTTTGTACTGAACCTTTTGGAAACCTCTGCTACAGCTTTTGTTTTTCTTCAACAGCCTTCGAGATCTGAATGTTCAATAACATGAAGTCTTATTAAAGCAGCCTAGTCACACATATATCCTCATCCTAGGGTCATTGAATAGTTCCCTTCACAAAGTAATAGTCCATTAAAATATGCATTGGTATGTATAGCTATAAAATGTGAAATAATTGCTTGTTTTTAATATGTGTTAGTTACAGCAGTATTATCAGTATGTTATCAAAATCGCCTTACAACAGCATGACAAAATATTGTTTACTACTACTACGCGCAGACCACACAGCAGTTTCTTGCCTTGGTAATTCTTCATTACTATCGTGTTAGGTCTTTTTTGCATGCTGTATCCAATACCAGGCTTTGTGTTGATTATATTCTTTGCTAGTTCAAAGATATGATTGCATGAGTTATGGAGATTCCCATGTGCTTTTTACTTGTTAGGCTTAGGTTCAGGTTCCTGCCAATATTCTAAGGGAGAACAAACTACAGTCCCAGGAGCATCATGATGGAAACGTCAAAAAGGGTACAAGTTGTTTTCTGTTTAATTTTTTACACTCTTGGGAAGTGTTACAGACCTTTGCACATGTGACTTTGAGCTATTTCCTAACAGCTTAAGAGCTGACAAAAACGCAATCCATAGCGTTGCCTGTTCTGTGGATAGAGAATAAAAATTTCCTATACTGTCATTTTTTCAGTCATTCAAGCTTACTTCAAAGAAAAGTAATCTTACTGTTTATAAAAGATACATTAACAGATCTTCAATAGTAGTGTCACTACCAGGCATTCATGTAGTAACTGCATGAAAATAAAAATAAACAGTGCTAATAAACTTTGCTGTAAGGAGTGCAGCCACTCTCTGATACTTCTAGGCCACAATCCTGAAGGCTATAATAATTATACTTAAGTGTTCCCAGAGTATTTATACGTGTTTCTTTTAAAAGGAACAGATTTTTGCCCTTAAGGCCCACTCAAGTTGCAATGATTTTAATTAGTGACACACATAGCTTAATTCAACTTACTCTACATGCACTTTTAGGAATGTTTAAATCAGCTAACAACTCTCCGTAATCAAGGACCTGAAGGTGTGTGTGTAGTGATATAGATTTAATAGAACAATTCTCTTAACTCAGACAGGGGCCTCAGATTCTGGGGCAGACGTGATTAAAGTATGGTCTAGATCTTTAAAGAAACCACAGGTTGAGCCAGCTTAGGGTAAAGGGCATTGATCAGATCTAATTGACTTGGACAGGCATGACAGGTTCGAGCTTTTTACTCAAGATTCCTGACTGAACCAAGTTTCTCTAAGGAACTTAAATCAGATCTGTATAGCAATTTTCTCATATCCTTCTGCTGGCTTCCCTTCAGTTTTTCAAGTCCTTTGTGAGATACAGGGCCATGGATTTTTTCAAAAGAGTTGTAATTCCCACGTTGCTGTATTTGCAGGTGTGTGTGACACTAAGATTTTTGGTTTGGTCCCTTCTTGACCTATTTTATCTTATTCAACATTCAACTTTAAAAGTGTACGTGACAATGATAGATTAGCCCCTGGGTGTGAAAGGACAACTGTGTTTCCAAAAACAGAGTGGAATGAATATGTCTGTGTGTTCTTACACCATTTTGTGGTTTGAGGTGCTTCTTGAGCTGCTTCTCTTCCGCTCTGTTCCTTACTCTTCTGACCTCTTCAGCTCACCACTGGGTATTTGATAAACTCTCATACAAAATTTATGATTGTAAACAGATTCTTCAGTATCAGACAGAAGACCTTCCTGCCTACCTCTTTCTTTTTCTGGGCAATGGCTTCTGCATCCTAAAGCAGCCTACCTAGGGAGCGCTCATTCCCGGTGCATCACGAAAATTTGCTGGTTTCAGACTTTTCCACACTTCAGTACACTTAAAGCTGTTATTTCTTTCTGTACTCACTGACTTATTTACAGTTGTGTCTCCTAAACAAAGTAAGTAAACATATATAAAATTAATCTACTTCAGGCCAGCCCTCCATAATTCTCTGGGTGAAGAAGAACGGTTCTTCTTCAAGTTGCAAGGTTTAGGCATTATATGCTACACAGAGTAAATGAAAGCCTCTTTTCCTTTACAAAGCTGAAAATATCACTGGAGTGATGAGGAAGAACTATACAGAGTTAGCATTTATCTGGCAGTTCTAAGTTAGATTATTCTAGCAGGATTTCAGGATACCACCTGATGTAACAATGCAATATAATCATTTACACAGGCAGAAAAATTGTCTTTATGCTCTCTCCTGTTTGGTAATATTAACAGCCTATAAATCACATTATAATATGCAAACAGGAATGAATGATGCAGAAATAGGGTAGCTGTAATCTCAGTGCATTTTTTAATCTTTTGAATAATGATCAAAAATTGAACCTATTGTGGACTTCAGAGTCTTTGATCTTATAATGGAATGTTTAGTTTGTTACATTTCAAAGAAACATCAGAATTTCTTTAAATTTATGTGGACTTGCTTCACGTAATTATAGTATATTAAACTGTAAGAGAATGTAGAAATGCTGTTCTGAAGATCTGTGTGTGTCTCTAAGATTGCTTTAGTTGAATGGGAAATCATAACACTGAAATGGTTTCAGTTATCAAAGTTATATTATCCTCAACAAGACAGCTGACAGGAATCCGAGGTCAGTATTTTGATTATGGTCTCTAAATTCACAATTTAAATTTCTGTTGGATTCTTTTTTTTTTTTTAATTACAGATTGTGGGTTTTTTTACAGTATTTCTTCACCTAGATGATTATACTGGTAGTACTTCCCATAATTAGGTGTATGAGACATTCTGAGTGAAGAACAAAGAATCTCCTATAATCTGGATAGGTTACAAATCAGGTTTGTGTTTGTAAGACATATTTTAAGTTGGATTAGTTCTCAGAGAGAGAGGGAAAAAGAAGAAGAGGTGCTTTGAAGTGTTTGGTTATGGTCCTTGTTCTTAAACAGATATGTGTCTTACTGTCACAGTGATGATTAAAGTAAAGCTCAGCGAATGTCATCCCTGTCTCTGTGGTCCATGTTAAACAGACAGCTTTAAAGTGTATGCACTCAATTGTCAGTGGTATTCGCTTCCTCCAAACCTCAGCTTCAGCGGATTGAAACTTGACAACACAGATTTTCTGAGAATATCTACTTTGATAATAGACAGTATTAGCAACCTGTGATATGCCAAGCCTGATAATACACAGAAGCACCAAACGGGGAAGAGATACCAGTGTGCTCTGTATGTTTATGAACCTTAAGGCTCGGTAAAATAGGTGCCTCTGAGAACTTCATATTGAGGTCAGAGTTCAAAAGGGACTTGAATTAATCAGGTTCTTGGGATTTTAAACTATATGTGTATTTTGATTTTGGATCAGAATTAAAACATGAATCATGGATTTTGAATTTGATACATTAATCTACACATACTCTGAACACGGACTGAAGTCTCTGCACTGATAGCTGAGGAGTTTTGATTTTTTTTTTTTTTTTTTAGTGGCATAAATGTTCTAGGTGTGACCTACATACTATACTCATACCAATTCGCTCTCATTTCCTCTATAATTCTCAAAAAACAATCTCAGGAGGATATAGGAGTAGGACATTTAAAAGAGTTTACATACAATTATTACTTTTCTAATTAAAATAATTTACACTTGTATAGTTATTAATATGATTGAAGGAAAAATCCAAAAATACCCTTTTAATCACTAGAGTGTGACTCCATAGACCTTTTCTGCATTGTAATAATTGAATGAGATCTATAAAGCTCAGAAATTAATCACGTCCCTTTTAGGAAAAGAGGCATTTTAGTTTCGGAAAAAGGCAAATAATCTAAGAGAGGAAATTTTGTTTCTAGTATACTTCAGTATGAATTGATTAAAAGAAAATTAAGAAAGCAGTATTATTGGTAGCTATATCCTTTTAGTTGTGCTGTAGAAGTTCAGATGGAAGATACAGCCATGTACTAGGGTGGCACTGCACCTGCCCCACTGATCTGTGATGTACTTGTTGCATGTTGCTGCTGTGCTTAGCTGCCTTATTTTATTCAAACAATTGCAGAAAACATTTGACTGAAATTGACAAAATAACCAAATAAGGAGTATCTGTTTATCATATTCATGTGTCACCTAATTTGTCAACAGCCATTTTTTTCTTTTAAATTAATTTTTTTGACCAGACTTGTATTTAATATATTTTGAAGTAGCTTACAATCTTCAAGCTAAAATAATTTTTTTAAAAATGCCATGTTACATTAAAAAAGTATAGAGCAGTCATAGATTCTTAGTAAGTAAAGAACGTGTTAGAAAAAAACAACGTTCTCTACTCACTGCAGGTCCAATGTACTTTGAATTTTGATGAAAATTGGTGTTATCAAGGAACATTGCTGGAATGTTTAATACTTCATAAATGAATTTTTAGAAAATCAGAATTCAGCCCAGTCAGATTTATACTGTCTTTTAAACAGGATCTAAGACTACCCAAGTTGATGTTTGTCATACCTAATGTTGTTCCTGCATAGTTGTCATTCCGTTCAGTCCCTAATATCCCTGAAGAGACCAGAGCCAATCTCGCCAAGTCCAGCCATTTCGGGTCCAAATTTCAACACAACTTCAGCACTACAACTTCATGTGATTGGAGGTTAAAAACTGTAATTTTGCTTTCATCTTAGCAAATGCATACTCCAAAGAAACATCTCTGGGATGTCCCTGATGCAGTGTGGGTCACCCAGACATTTCATGATCTCAGCCCACAGACATGGCTGCAGCCTCTGGCTACTAAATCCCAGCAATTTATACCCAACAGTACTCATGCATCGACTAAGTGAGCTTGTGGGTACATTAATTGGGTGCTTATGGGTAAATGCAGTAAATCCTGCAAATTCTGCACAATATACAGAAGTAAAATAGCAGTGTGGTTTGCAAGTATTTATTACTTAAAGGGGCCTGTGGATTAGAGGAGAAAAATTAAAATATGCAGCATCAAAAAGATGGAAAAAGAGGTTTGTCCTGATAGATGTTGCCTTTTTAGCATTTATGAATTAATGACATCATAGCTAATCCCTGAAATGGCTTGTCCAATTGGTTTGTGAGACTAGGATTTACTACATTTACAAGGAAAAAAGTTCCATGAACATTTAATACATGTCTTGCAATATCTATTTCTTTAGTATTGCAAATATTACTGCAATCTTGGCAACTCCTATTAAAGATAATTCTTGATTTTGTAAATTTACACTAGGTGAATTCTCTTCCTGGTAATTGTTCTAAATATCCTCTTTGAGTTTAAATGTCATGCTTCTCAACTCAGAGAATGGCTGTTGGCATACTCACTTTAAAGCCTTCAGAACCTTTGAATTTTAAGAAAAGTCTTTCTAAATGTTGTATTTTATACCTTAAGACACACTGTTGGAGGCAGAGAAATATTTTCTGTTGAAAACTAAGGTTAGCACAAGGACCTGCAGGCATAATGCACATTAAAAAAATGCACTGAAGCTCATGAAGTACTGAACATGATACTGGAATAAGTAGTGTGCGAGCATGATTAATTGCAAATCTGTTGGTATGGGAACTTCAAATGTATGATTTAGGATTACCAAGAATAAATTGATTTTAAAATTCTATGAATACATATGATATTAATCAAAACTAAATAAAACAGAACAGTTTCCCAGTGTTAGAACTTTGTAATGAGTTAAATGTAGATTTTTTTCCTGAAGCTGCATGTGCTAATTGAAAAGAATATGAAAATCACAAATGCATCTGAAGTATACTTTCACAGCATAATTTTATTTACAGTAAAATTTCTTTTCAACATATAGTATATTTTTGTGTTACAGTAGCACATGTCTCAAATTGAAAAACGTTCAAGGGAATGGTAGACATGCAGTAATAGTAAATTTCTGCTTTAACACGTTAAAAAATTTATAAAGTGCAAATAATTTTAAACATTTTTATTTGAATATGTAGAATTGTATTGAAGTATAAATTCTTTCTTCCTAGAGTTTTATGAGGGCCAGAAGAAGTATTTGCATTTTAGTATAATGATTTTTGGAAGACATAAAAAATACTTCAGGTAAGCTAAAAAGTCACTTGGAGATTTCACAGGAACACGTGTGAAATCATTTAAAGTTAGTGTGTTGTAGTCTTAAAATTGATCTACATTTAAAGAAAAGGTATGGTATGGTTAAATAAGACACAGATTAAGGGAAAGGTTTTGTTCTGTGTTGAACAAAATGCTTTGATGTTGCTACATCAGTCCAAAATGTCTTTTTCCTGGTCCAATTAGCATGTTTACTTAAATGGGTATTATTTAACTCCCATCTGCGTATGTATTTAGAATTTGCAGCTTAAACGCTCTCTAAAAAAATGCATGAAGGAGTTGCATGTTCACATTTCACATACTCTATGTATTCAGCAGAGTATGTAATCATTTATGTAGATAAAGCTATATCCATTCATATAAGTAATTGTAAGATATACCATCTTTTTCTCTGATATCAAATAAAGCAAATAAATCCAATAAATTGGATGCTATTATAATGGTCTAAAAGCTATGGTTATGATGGAATATAATAACAGAATTCACCTACATGAATTTTCATTTGCTTAACTGAATATTGCTTCTTGTAGAATTAAGACTGAAGCCAGTATTGCTGTTGCATGTAGATACCATTGTACTCATGGTTGTGTTACACTTTGTGTAAGGTTTTCTGGTTTGCAGTTATTCATTGGTTCTGGAATATTACTCAAAAATGAAATGTAAATATATGTAATTCCTGCAAGGTAATATAATTCTTACCTACTAGGCTGGCTTTTGCTTCACCATTGCCTGCTGTAAAAGATAAATAGCTTTATATTCATCTTCTACTATGTTTTACTATGTTTTGGCAGCTGTCTGGACACTTGCAAACTCTAATTGTCTTTTTATTGCCTGCACACGCTCAATGAAAATAGGAGTATTTGTAGCAGAGTTTTGCAAATTGAAAGTGTTTCTGGAAAACTGGCATTGGGTTTCATCAACTCCAGTTACAGTTACACAACTTCTAAGTATGCTGAATTTAGCTTTCTTAGGACAAAATAAAAATCTTGTCCCAGTAGCGAGTGAGAAGCAGAGACAGTGTATCACTATATTTGTTTCATGCTAACACTTACAATACTATTTACCAAAGCTGGCACTTTCATTTGAACGTGTAAAGAAAATAAATTAGGAAAGAAAACTGTAATTACTGTGGCAGCTGCTAGAAAAATTTGGATAACTCACCTGGCATTAATTTTCAAACTGGCATTTTTCTATTAGTATTTCCAGACAGCAATGTCAGTTAAAATTCTTTTCTTTACAGATCTGATTCCATACCCATTTTTAACACTTGACTAAGAAGAAATTGGATCCATGGATAAGCTCAAATCTGAGGTTAGCAGTATTTTAATGTATGATCCCATTTATGTGTGTACATCCAGAAATATCTAACCTGGATAAATGCAAAAAGGAGATGTGTTTTCCTCAGGGCACTATCTAGTTAAGTAATCATGACTGCGATTTAGTGAACAAAGAAATGCACTGTCTGTGATGCCTAATTAGTATAGTGTCACATAGCTGAATGCTTAAATAGAAAGTAAAGATTTAGAATAAGCGAATAAAAAAACTTTAATATTTTTTAAGTCAGCCAGATAACTCTGCAGGGAAGGATATAATCACAAGATCATTCTCCTTTCTTTTCCAAATTTTACCATTGCATTTGTTGCAGCACATTTTAAATTCTGCCTTTCCTTCAAACCAGGACAATAGCAAAGGTCTCTTAATTTACTGAGAATTTCCACAGGTCTGCATACTTCAAGAGCAAAGTTCTTTTTTACTTTCTTTTCTAGAAGGAGATTTTATGTAAGATGATGTAAGCTAGGGCATGCCAATTCACCTGCCCTAAAATGATCGTATTAACTGATTGTTACAGAGATTTTACTAGTATAATTACTTTCATAACTACATTATTATTAGGAAGACTAAGAAAGTCTGTGAATTACTCCATGCCCCCAACAGTGGGGTATTGTTAGTGCTGTGCCTTTTGTTGACGTTTAAAATCGTTGAAGATGCATTGCCCTGAGCTGTAGGATGGAGGCAGAGTAAGTGGTATTCTCTGGCAATGACGTTAATGTGAGTAGTGTTCACTGACAGTTCAGGTGGAACAGAACATGTCAGTTCCAACACCTGCTGAAAGCTGGAGGCCTGGGAATTACCTGTCTTTCTCAGCAGGTTCCTCCTCTGAATTTTGGTACTGCCGTCAGAGAGTATGAGGAGGAGCAAAATACTCTGTCAGGGACAACTGTATTGGCAAGATCTTTTTCTGTGTTTGGTCAAACAAAGCACTGATTCATAAGTGAGAGAGACTGCCTGAGTGGTTTTACAGAGTAATTACTTTCAGCAGTTACTGTAAAGATAAGCTTTTTAGGAAGCAGACTGATGTTTGTGTTCAAGGGCAGTAAGGAAAAAGGAGGAAGAAATAACATATATCAAGAGAAGAATAAGAGTCTCTGCAATGATTTTCCTGGAAGGAAGCTTTGCAAAGGCACACAAAAGCAATCCTAAAGAAAGGGAAGGTATTGACAAGAAAGGAAATGAAAATTAATCAAAAGTGTCAATATTTCCCTTGAGTAATTAAATAAGAGCGTTCTTGTCCCTCATCCATTTTGGGGGGAGAGATATTGTGGTTCACTGCAGTGCTGTAAGTTACGGAGAGGCAAGTTAGTCTCCAGTTTCACGGATTCAGTGACAAAGTGGGCTTGGGACATGTGCTGACCCATTCCAGTCAGCTACACAGCCTGACTTCTGCAAGCTGTCAACCAGATCCTGAATAAGATCCAGACAAAAAAATAGCAATTTTGTTTATGTTTATATTTTAATCTAAATCATTTTCATGGATGCAGTTTATACTGCTGCTCCAAGAACACCTGATGTGTTGTCGGGGCTGGACTGAATGACACGTGAGGAGGCAGAAACTCATTAATGCCATCAAAAGCCAAATCTTGTAGTGCTGTCTGCTAGACAGGTAAAGAGTATCTTTCCACATAGCAGTTACATACTTCAACTCAGATTGGAATGAGGTGGTGAGGGTATGGGTCACATACTGTCCGCAGTCTGCCCTTGTTCACCTCTCAGCTGATTCAAGAGGAGTTTATTTTCTTTACCCATGGATATAACAGACACTGGGATTGCAAATACTCACATATGGGTTTACAGATGTGCTTGTGTAATCCATATAGACTGTAAGAAGACAATTTAAAAGAAAGATAGTTTCTGTTGCACTGATATAGATGAGGTTTATATTGGTAATCCCAAAACTAGATTACTTGCATGCCAGCGAATGGCTTTTTACTTTCTTTTTTTCTTTTTTGTTTTCCTGTAAAATATGAAAAATGTTAACATCAGTCACTTCAGTTCCTGGAAAATCTTTTCAGGTCTGAAATTCTGTTGTGTAAATTAATAGCGCAGTTCACTAGAAAAAAATACTTTAAATGTATTTTAACATCATATAGAAGTAGACAACTTGTAAGATAACATATTTTCTTCTAGCAAATATGTGTCAAATTAGCTGAACAGGTTTTAACAAGTGTGTCCTCATTCCTTCAGGAATATAGTTGCTAGATTCTCAAAGCAAATTAGGCACCTAGTTCTGCTTAAAAGAGAAATAGGTAATGAAAGTTACTCTGGTCTTCAAGATTCGAATTTACTTGAAAATGCTATCTGGTTCTTAAAGAGAAAGAAAACATAGTTGCTGCATAGTATGTGCTTACCCACCTGCTTTGTCTTATGATTTTTCTTTCAAGAATAGACATTGTTTTCTGTGGTCTTGAAAGTATCTGAACTTCTGTTTCAAAACATGCTTTGTCTTTCATGGAAAAAGAAAAGTTAATTACATTGCTATGTCAACAGCTCGACCTTTTGCTTTAAAATTAGCATAATTTAAGGTTATGGAAAACATAGAGTTAAGCTGCATTGAGTTAGCTGTTGAGTCAGTGTTTAACAGTATATATGCAAAATGATGTTTTTCTTCCCCAGTCAATCATGGAAGAGGTAAATTACTGAAACATTTAAAAGATATGAAGTAGGCTGTGCGCAGCAGGATTGTACAGTGTTTGGCTCATTCTGATAGTAGGCACCCCCAAACAGGGAGTAAAGGAAGAGGAGAGTATAGTGCTTTGGAAAAGTTTGCTATGTGTTCTTCCTATAAACTCTGCTAATTGTGAAGACAAAGCACTCACACTGTATGATTTGTAGAAGGATATGTGGAATGATTTTCAGCAGCATTAAGTGTTTAGGAAATGCTTGGGAAGACAAAGGTAACATCTGCCTCCTTGACTGCCTGAGGTGATGCGTTCACACTGAAAGGTACTGTTGACCGTTCTCTTCTATGCTAAGAATTACAGAATAAGAGAGAGTTTTTTGATCTATATTTGTTGAAAATGCATTAATCAATCAAAGACAAAAACACATGCAAAAAGTTCTTCATAATCCTTTGGAAGTATAAGCGATAGTCAGCAGATAAAATACAGCTTTAGCTTTACTGAAGTTTAAGTTGCCACTTTACTCGGCTCATGTATACCCTTTTTTTTGGTGTGTGATTTCCTGTCTGAGATTGACTATATGGATGTCAATACCTACCAATTCTCAATTAAGTGAGAAAAAAAGTTGACTGACTCATCCAGTTACCTTTGCATGTTTTTGGGTGTCTTGCATTATACGGATAAGTACTGAATTTCCTATTAAAAACATGGATAAAGAATTTGGACACAATATTACAGTATTGTCAGTTTACACCACATAGAAGTTAAAGTAATAGTATTTCTCTTTTTCTTAATTCATATTTTTCAAGAAACAATCAGCTCACAAGATTGCGCGTTTCAAAATAATTGGCCAATATGACTTGACAGATCTAACCAGAGCAGAAGGATCATAACCAGATATGATGAGCCTTACCTTCTGTCTGAATAAAAAAAAAGATTACTGAGTACTTGCAAGAACAAAAGAAAAGTAATAGCTTCCCCATGTGTATGGATATTTTCTGAAGGAAGAAAAAGAAAGGTAGGATACTGACTTTAAAATCGGCAAAGCTTCCTACAGTCTGTATCACTGAAGTTCATAAACAGTCATCTTGTATTTATTTGTTATTGCTAGTCAAGATCAAATAAATTCTGATTTTCTCTTACTATGTAGTTGTACTACCTCCTATAGCTGTGTTGTCTGCCAGTTTAATAAGGATACTTTTCATCTCTTACTAATGACCATAGTAAAAATAGTGAATTGTCTTTCCTAGGAAAGACATACCTGAACTGCATTTTATTCATCCTTTCACATTGACAGTGATTAATAATCATTCCACATAGGGTAAACTTCATCTAGATAATCTTTTTTGTCTTCACTCATGAGAGTATCATGTGAGACTGTAAAACACTAAGGTCATGATGAATTATATAGTCTGTTTTTCTCTTATCCCCAAGACCTGTCACTGCATGTCAAAAAAAAAAAAAAAAAAGAAGTTTGTTTTTGAAATGATTCGTTCTGGAAAAAACATTGACTCTTACTTGTTTTATTAGTGTCACCTACATGTCTTGCTAATGGATTCTGTGCCTGTTCCAGAAGCTGGACTCAAGCAAGTAGGTCTATATTTAGACCTTAGTTTTTGTCTTTTAAAAATCTGTTTCCCCTTTTATCTGCCTTCTCTAAACTGTTTAACTGCTCTAGGGAGCGTTTAATCAGGCTATATTTATATTCATCTCACATAAACCGTATGCTGGAGCAATACTGAATACAGAGGAAAATAAGAAATTAGCTGTTGGGTTCCAACACCTTACAAAGTCTGACTGCGCATAAATGACAACACTAAACTTAATGGTTTCTTTTTTATCAACACAAAATTATCCTCTTATTAGAAACAAATCATTGGAATTGGCCAGTCAGACTGGAGAGTAAGCTGCTCATTGTTTTCTAATAAAATGCTTATATATAGTGCCTTTTTACATTTCTTCTATTCTCACATATGCTCGTAAAGTGTACAAATCACTAACTCAACTATATTTTATAGGAATAATTTGCTTTATGGCTTATTATAGGAATAGTGCTTGGTGAAGAAAATGACCTTAAAAGTAATCTTTGTATATCTTCTCCCCTGAAACAGATATCCTAGATTAACTTTTTATCAGGTGTGAGGTATATCCACATTTTAGATCTTGATAACAAAATTAAGACCTGATTGTTCTAATGTAAGTTAGCAAAACTAAAACTATCCAATCTAATTTCACATGTACAGATGATAGTTCCTATCTTCCAATAACACATGGGGGTTTTTAATAGAAAAATTAATGTTTCATTGAATTTATGCACTTGGAAGATGAAATAAATGTCGTTTAAAATGTGTGTAATTACACTGAAAGAACAATTTAGAAGAGAGTGATCTGTCACCTACCATAATCTTTAAAATACACATGTGATCTAATGGAGTTTTAAAAAATTACATTTGTCTTTTAAACTACTGCATCAGAATATGTATTAGATAAACATGAGGATTAAAACGTACTGCTTCCCAATAACTAAATTACAGCAATTTGAAAATAAATATGGCAATTTTGACTATATTGTATAAAGAATTTTAAAAAATATATTAGTAGGAAAGACGTAAACTGGCAGTTTATGTAATTTCCTATTTTAGCATAATTTATGGCAATCATCACCACTTGTTGGAAGTGTGGGTGAATTAAAAAAGCAAAAATCACAAGTGGGATACTCAGTTGATGGTTCTTTTTATTGCATAGTGTATCCAAAACCAGAACAATTTGAAATAGGTTACATAATGATTAAGGAAAAAGAAACTATTTGAAACTATGCATGTTTTGTGTGTTTGTCACCAACTGGCTCTGTGAGCACTCTTCATATAGAGAACTGGCTTGTTTCTTGCTTTTCACCTCTAGTATTTTCTAGTCTTCGTACTGTATTAACTTGAGCAAAATGAAGCAGGACGTGTATTGCATGCTGCTGCTTCCTCTGATATTTTATATTATATTGGAAGGGAAGCATGAATGCGTGGTGACACACGACACAAGGTGTTTTAGCACAATGTTATAGATGTTGATGGCAACAGCTTTTTAATTCTATCTGTATTCATAATGAAATTTTAACACATACGCAAATTTAAGTATATGCATAATTATCAGGCACTTAAAGCTAAACGTGCGTAAGTATGTTCCTGGAGCTGTGCCTAATGACCTAACCTCTCCCCATGAAAGTCAATGGTAAAATAAGCCATTTCTGTATAATACTGAAGGATATAGCTTTTAACATCTAACTACTAAAAAAATTTAAATTCTAACCTTGTCCTGCTAATAAAAAGGGACAGTGATTGCTAGGGATGCATTTACTCCACAGTTTAAAATGCATTTTATCACTCTTATGTACATCCACCGACATTCCCTGCCTAATATTTTTTAAACATCAAAATATCTTCCAGTCAGCTAACGTTTCTTCCAGGTCTAAATCGCTGAATAGCACTTAATTTTAAGAATGAAATATCTTCTCAAATTTCATTATTGTTGAAATTATAATGAAAACCTAACTATAAATATAGTTTCATTTTTTAAATTTTCTGGTAGATTAGTTACTCTGAAGGCAACTAGAGGTAACCCCAGTTGTTGAGAACATTTATATTTTGTGATAAAAAGATGATTCTTGTGCCACATTGAAGCATTAATCTTAAAACATTTCACTTTCTTCTGTGTTATTTGCCTGTGAAACCATCTGGAGTGTTTCAGGAAGTTTTCTTGCCCTTGGCCTATACTAAAGATCACGTTTTTTTTCCCTTAATTTTCAAACCAACAAATAGAATGATGTTAATAATGATTTTCAGTTTTATTTTGTTTTCCAAAAATAGATGCAAATGATACAGCAAACATTTAAAGTACTCATTACTCAATAACACTGTATATTGCATTATTATTACATTTTTCCCTTTGGAACCTCTCAGTGTCTTTATTGCTTTTCAAATGACTTGTGTGTTCTTGGGCCTTTCAGCAGCAGTTTGAGTGGTAGAGAAGATCAGAGTTCCTTGTCAAACTTTTTTTAAGATGTGCTTAGCTATTGCAGCTACTGAAGATGTTAATCACTTATTTAAGCAATTGAGACACTGGGAGAATCACCAATAGTATTGCAGACTGGCGCATATCTCAATGTCTAAAAGAGTTAGGCAGAAGTTTGCACTGAAAATAAGCCTAAAAACAGTGAATCAGGGACAGCTGTAAAACAGTTCAGCATCAGAAAAGCATCACCAGAGACTGAGCACAGGAAAACACTGTCCCATTAAAAAGCGGTGAAAGATATTTTTGCTTATTGCTTAAGAAAAATTACGTGATTTTTGAAGATGGATCTCAGCGGGTCTGTTCATTGATAAGTGCAGAGATACATGTCTACATCTCTAAGTTTCAGTTGGGTTATATTTGCTTTAAATTTTGGTAAGTCATTTATAATCCTGGGGTTGAGTATGTCTATAGAATGAGAAGAGTTAGTCTGTTAGACTGTGCCATTTAAGATACCTGTATGAGTTGATCTCTTTAAAATGCTGGAAGCTGCTAATATTTTTTTACTTTTATTTTTTACTTTTTTTTCCGAAAGACATGCAGTCTGTGCTGCTGTTAATGCACATCCTTGGACTTTGGCTATGGTTGTCTGATACAAACCTGATAGTTTGTACATTGCAGTATGACTGTAACTTGAAAAATATACCCTAGAATATGTGTTTTTCAAACTCAGAACGGCAGCTTTAAGTTCACTAAAGAGATAGAGTGCGCACACAGAGCTTTGGGCGTGCTCTTCCAATTGTGAGCCATATTTTTGCCCTTGTGTTTCAGATTACCATTCCATCCTCTTTTTGAAACAATGTGCAGTGTAACAGCTGCAGTAGTTTATCGGCTCAATTTTTATTTTTCTTCAGTCGAAAGAAAAAACAAGTCGAAAAATTGTGATGAGTGTCTTCAAGCGGTGAGCACAGCTTAACTTGTTACTTGAATTTCTTGGACAGCCCTAGAGAGAGAAATCTGTGTATAGGTGGCATCTGGCTGTCAGCTTCACAGGTGCGAGCAGTGCTTTTTGCAGATCCATGTGCATAGGTCCTTGATGCTGGAGGTGGTGGAGGCTGTTTCTGTTTGCTCCTCAGTTCCCTTTTCCCACTTCTCAGGTAATTATTTTTGGCAGGGAAAAAAAAAAAAGGACAAAGTCATAAATTAGATTCGGAAGCACACTTCAGACTTGAATTTAGAAGTAGTGACTGCTCAGACCATTAAAGCGTGGTTTATACATACAGAGGAATAGCTAATTGTAACAGTGTTGATTTAACAAAACAATAATTTTCTCTTAGTAACATATATCAAGTCTCATTCATGTACATACAAAAAAAAAGTTGTAAGTGTATATAATTTCATATCATACTTTTCAGTAATATTTTGGCACATAGGATGCCTTGCAGTGAACAGTGTTTCAGAATCTGCCACTTCGGCTGAGCTGCATTGTCAGAAATCAAACTGCGGCACGTCTCTCACTTGAAGAGACATGCCATAAATCACAAAAGAATCTAGTGCTGCCTATGCTTTTATTTTCACTCAATTCTGTGCTCTCATATTTGCTGTCATAACGTGCTTAACTGTCCTGACGTACATAACTGTTACTTTAGATCAGATTTAAACTGATCTAAACATAAACTGATTTAAACATAAATTTATCTGAAGAATACTTGTCTCGTTATATGAAGATTTTCAATATTTTAACCCTATTCATGAGCGATAACCTGATATAGAGAAGAGTGAGATCTATTAAAAAATCACACACGGAGTCATCCATAAAATAATGTAAGGTAAGGTTACAAAATCTCCTGAATGGATGATCTTACACTTTGATACAAATTTGTTTGATGCATGTGAAAGATACTCAGTAGTTCTCCATATTAACTGAACTTCTGAGGAGTCCATTAAATTTTTCTCATTACATTTAAAATAAAAATATCTAGCAAAGTGACACAATGTGAACATAAATGAAACACAGGACTGCAACTTCTAGCTTTCATGATTACACTTAAGTGCACTAAACTGCTTTTTGCCTACAATGCACTTTGCAAAGCAATGTGGTGACTATGTAGTCTCTCAAGTGAAGCACTGGTTTTACTTTGTGGAACTACATGTCGAGCTCTGATTCAGACTCTCATTTGCAGTCTCACTTTGAAAAAAGAATACCAGGTTTTCTTGGACATTAGTGCAAATAACTTTCAGTACTTCTCTCTGATTTGGAAGGAAAGTTTTAATTTCTTATTGTTTACCAGACAGAAACAATATATGGGCTGTTATAACTGATCTCATTATTGCTTGTTTATTTTCAGTGCAAATCTGTTAGAAGAACATAGGATGTAGGTTGTGTTATGTGAGGAATTATTTTTTAAAAAAATCTTCTTGACTGAGTAGGATTTCCTTGGATTGACCTACAAAAGGAAAGACATAATGATTTTAAATTACTGGAAAATGAAGCGTCTGAAGCATGTTGACTGTACACTGAATGGATTACTATAATGGAAGATGCTAGGAGTAAAAGTTTTCATTTATATTATTGGTTGATAGCTTTGGCAATTTTTATTTTACAACAATTGTGTTTTTATTTGTGAGGTGAGATGCACCTTGAACAATATTAGGCAATAAAAAATAGGAAGCTGTGCTTCTATCAAGCATGATTCAATTAATAAGTTTGGATTTAATATTGATTTATCCACCCATTACTGTTCTAGATATTAATAAATTAGGCTTTTGTACACATTGCTTTATGATTCTCCTTTGAAGGTTCAAGCAAAAATTTGCAGAGCTGTTGATATTTGTAAGCTCAGTTTACAAAGCTTTGACATCCAGAATTCATTTCACTTGAAAAATCAATGTGCCTTACATTGATGTCTTCAGTGTTTTTTGCCGAGATAAACTCCTGCTTTATTCCTTGATCAGATTATACATCAGCATACCATGGAAATGTCAGATTTCTGCAGAAAGTATTTACATAATGTGCTAGACAAAAAGTGAAATGAATGACTGAAATGACATGAAATTGCTTCTTTGAAAACATGGAAAATGCATAAATTTGTGTCTACAGTACAAGCATTTCATTTCCCTTTTGATCTCGTGGGAGCCTCCCTTTACCTTCAGTTTCTTTCTCTGGAAATCTCAGATTAAAACTTCCTTTTCTGTTTTCCTTAAGACTGTTACTCTTTCTGAAGGATGCTGTGGTGCTCTGCATGAGGACAGCTGGGTGTAGAAAAGCAGCTTTCTGTTCTTACTTGTATTGTTTTCTGCTAGAGTGTAGGGGAACTTTGGCTCCTTGCCTTAAAACACTCCTGAGAGTAGAGTTTCTCCTCACTTCAGCAGGTTTCTGCTCACTACTGTTGGGCTCACGTGAGTAAGTCAAAGGTTATAAAGCATTTGCAGGGAGGACATGTTAGAAATGGACATCTTTAATCAGCAGTTATGGGAACGTAATTTTAATTGCTTCTACTAATGATTGGCACTGAATAAGAGAAAAATGTCTACCAGATAGTGGGCAGTTCTAACCTACGTAACAGCAATAAGTACTCATCCTTTTGGTGAGATGCCTTGTGAAATGCTGCAGAAGCATTTCTTTCTGACGTATACAGGAAAGCTGAGGAAATGTGAAACTCTTTGGCTGTTGGAGCA
Source organism: Tringa tobata (assembly GCA_033628505.1). Classification (NCBI taxonomy): domain Eukaryota; kingdom Metazoa; phylum Chordata; class Aves; order Charadriiformes; family Scolopacidae; genus Tringa; species Tringa tobata. The sequence continues at coordinate 10,433,340 of JAHREE010000559.1, read as the reverse complement.
AATTTGATGTCAAATATTTTGCCATCAACATAGAGAAAATACAGAGAAAAGCCTCTGTGTGGAGGTGACACTTGAGAACCGATTTGTAGTTGCAGGGTACCTCACAGAGAACACATCACATCTTGCCAAGAGAACGCAAAACTCCCACTCCGAATGTCAGCACCCGTCTCATAGCAAGTCCTGGTGGTTTAGCAGGAGTCACTCCTCGTTCTCCCAGTCCGCTAATCACGTTTCAGGAGGCCAATTTCCTACAGCTGATCTCCATTCCTTCCAGGGATTCTAGACAGATTTAATTTTTCCCCTGAATGCATTAACCTGAAGGAGCAGCCTACTTAATTAAAACAGATATTGTTTCACTTTCTTTAAATATGCAAATGTCTCTATTAGACTAGGTGTCATGTGCTGGAGTTTCCTGCTTAATTAATCGCAACCTTCGCTTAATTTCCTTCAATGTGAGTAAAACTCTCCCACTTTCTTTTGGTGACTTACTTTGATATATTAGCTGCAACAGGCTTGTTTCCATGAGTAACCTCTTTTACTATGTGGAGTAGATAATCTGTATATAACTAAATATACTTTGTGTAACCGTCTAAAGACAGTAACCCACATACATATGTAGGACACTTTGGCTTTTAGTTCACCATTTGGGGTTACAGTCTTTTTGAGGAGATGGATCTCACACTGCACAGGGTTACAGCAGCATTACAGTCTCAATGGCATCTGTAGGTCTGGGCCTAGTGAGGGATGGAGGTTTTCATCTTTTAGATTTACTTAGTTCCCACCTGACTAAGGATGGAAACAAAGTTCTAGTTTTCTAGATTTTGGAAATATCTTTGATGTGTAGAAATAGTAGAATGGGAATAGGAATAATAGTAGAATAGAAATAGTAGAAGGAGGAAAGGTAAATCCAGAAGATAACTGTAGGACTTTGTTTTGTTTAAACTTTTCTGTTATTGAGGTAATATTTCACCATTGTAGTGTTCAATTCTTGAGCAAGGAAAAAAGCAAAATAAATCATTGTTGAGGCTGCAGTGTTGTTCAGTTGACACTGTGCTGTCACCTATTGCAAAGTGCTTCCTGAAAGCACTTCCTGGTGTTTTTGTTCTTTTCCAGGCGTTGCAGTGGTGCTGAGCTAGCTGAATTGTAAAAGGTGTCTTTAAATGGGACATGCCATATGTTGTGGTCCCTGAGAAATATCACACTAATCTCTTACACGCGCAGTTAGCAAAATGCATTATCTGGCATGGATGTGATATTCTGCACAGGTTTGGTTGTGTTTTTTTTTTCTCTGTAGGATAAATTGATTTTCTGAGGTATTATGAGACTTGATGTTTCCATATGTTTTGACCAAAAGCATTCACTCCTGTGTTGTCTGTTCTGTTCAGAAGTGGAACACAAAAAGGAACACAGTTTCCCTAGGTCTTGCCTCTGCTTGGTTTTCTTCCACAGTCATGGAGAAATTTTTATACCTTAACATTGATTTTTGTCTCACTGTCTGTTTGCTGTTTGGTCTGTTTGTGTCTTGCATACCTTGACTTTGCAGCTATTACTATGCTGACCACAATTTATTTTTCTTTAGTTGCTGTTTTATGTATGTTAATATGATATACTATAGGAAATAGTTTAGCTTGATCTGTCAGCTGTTACGTGTGATGGTATTGCCTTTTGACTCATCTTCTTTGTCACACCCAGACATCATCTTATTCCTGGTCTCTGTTCTCTGTTTTTGCACATTTTGGAATGCTTCTGCAGCTAGTTCTGTCTGATAGCTAGAAAATTCATTAATGATCTAAACCAGTTAAAACATTCTAAAGAGTCACCAGTGGAGTGAAGGCACAGTCTATTCCATGCATTTGACAAAACCAATAAGTTATTTCTCTCCTTTGAGTAACACTAAGGTTTAAAATACATTGTACGTGTAGGAAGTCCAAAAATTTCACTTTACAATCCATTATTTTCATAAGTATGTCATACCAAACTGTCTATCTGTATCTGTTCTATCACATAAGATTTTGATGACTTGGTTCACTTGATAATGGGGAATATCTGCATTGTATAAATGTCTTAGATGACAATTTTATTTGACTAATTACATTGCAAGACCAGATTCTGATCCAGTTTTCATTTTAACAAATCTGGGAGGGATGATAGAATTTATTTTGCATTAACACTGATGTAACTGAGATGAATTTGTGGACCATGTATCCTGCTTCATATATGTGCAGAAATCCTGGTGGTGTCAGTATTATTCACATGAAGATATAAGTATTTGTAAAGCTTCTAGAAAATAAACTTAATTAATTATCTAACAGAGTATCACAACTTTAGATTGAAATAAATTGCGTCAATATCTTCCTGAGCCAAGAAGAAATTTATGTCAATAAACACAATTAGTTTACTTTGACCTTATTTTTTAATTTAATTTAGTTGAAATTCCAGTTGAACAAATCTAAAGTCACATACTTTGCTAGGCTGTGTTTGGTATGCAATCTGTGTAAATACTGACATTTACTCTGTATTGTTAGTTTGTCAGAGATCAGTCACATGGCAGACAGTAATTTGTAAGGTTTTAAATTAATTGGAGAACAAGTCAATGAACTACTAGTAGTGGTTACCGTGGTTTTTATTTGACCCCTTTAGTTGTCTCTCCTTCAGAATTACTCTGCATCTTAAACTCTTAATTAATACAGTAATACTTTAGCCTAGTTTGTACAGTTGCTGGATCTGACCTTCTTGTGAACTTCCCAGCCAGTTTTCCAAAAGAAATTTTCAATTTCTGTTGTGTTTGGAGTAACATGCCTTGTATGAGAGTATCTTCACGACTGTCTCAGATGGAGTGATGCAATTCACTCGTAGAGAGAAGCAGTGATTCACTTATTGATATAAAACAGGGCTATAACAAAGTTTGATAGTGAATGCGACGGTGGTTTAACAATATCAGTGGCAAGGCACACGTTGTTATTTGTTGCATAGAGGACAGGGTCAGACAGAGCTGTCAGGGAGACCCTCCTGTTGAGTCAAATTTCGGAAAGGACCCTCTTGTTTCTGAACTTCTCAGAGAGGAGTCTCAGTGTGGCTGGATCCAATCCTAATCACAGACTTGGTCAACAGTTTATGTCTAAAGGATTATTATATGCGCAATCAATCCTTCATATCACTTAGTTAAGATTTCAAAGTTTAGCATGCTATAAACCACTTACCAGGATCTGTTGCAGCAAGGAATCTCTGAATCTCGAGATGTTTCTCGAGAAGCATCCCTACTCAAGGGGAGAGCTGGGCATGCTGCTAGCTACCATGCAGGAGTGCTCAAAGAGCTCTTGGGCTGTTTGCTATTTATGGAGATAATTGACTAATAGTCATATTTGCATATCGACCACAGTACCAGTATTGTGGTTAGGTGGGTGCATTGCTCAAGTTAGCCCTTGGCTATTGTGGTGTTACCTGTCTCCCCAAAACTATGTTGAGCCGGATGCAGCCATCACTAGTGGATGCACCCATTATGACCATCATGGGTGGTTGTTGCTTGGGCAGGGTTATGGGAGATAAAGGTCAGGTTGAGGGTGGAGCATATCATCACAATGACATCCACCTACCTTTTCAGGACAGTAGGCAGTATAATACTACAATTAAATGCAAGTTACCAGTTTTTGTATGGACATGAAATTTTCTAATTAAATATATTAAACATACTGGAATCTGAGATTTCTATATCCTTTCCTCACTGCATCAGAAAATCACTAAGAGAACATAGAACACAGTTCAAGGTCATTATTCTTGTTTACATTTTACATCTTAGTAATCAATCACATTTACAGACTCTACTGAATGGGCTATACTTCGGTCCAAGCGAACAAAGCCATTACCTGTGAGCTACACCTGGCTTGAGATCTCAGCATTACAGCTAAGCTCCCTTTCGTGGCCATTTTCCTAAACTTTGGAGCATCTGTAACTGTACAGATTCTGCATAGGGGACCAGTTTATGCTTTCAACCTTTTCTGGCACAAAAAATTACTTGAGTGCATTGCTGCTGAGTGTTCCCAGCACCCTAAGGAAATTTTACATGTTTTTGAAAGATAAAATGTGAGCCTCTTTCTTTATGTGTAGCAGCATGTAAATCAAGTTCTTACAGCTCTTAATACAGAAGATGTTCTGTGTAAACTGATAGTAAACTCTTTCAACATTACATAGATTAATAGGGTCATTTCATTTTACAAACCACAAATCCTTTGAACTATGGACCAAAGGCAGAAGCCTTGGCTGGGACGGAGACTTCAAGCTATTACGATAAATCATTTCTAGTTCAACAAACTTTCCAAGAGCTGGAAAAGTAATGAATTAATTTTTGTTGCTGTTAGTTGAAATCTTTGTAAAAATATTTCACACTGCATTTTTTTCTGACAATATTTGTATGGATCTTTTCTTCATTAAAGATCCTGATCCATACAGTTCTTTAAGTTAAATGTTACATTCTTGACTATAATACTATGCTATAGCAATACTATAGTATAGTCAATACTGTTATAATACTATAATAATAAACTTCTGTATCAATACTATAATAATACAGTTCTGTATCTACCTTTGTGTCCTTTTAGGAACTGTAGAAGTATGCAGTTTTGTGTGGACTGTAGGAAAGCAGCAGCGTTCTTTGGAAGATCCCCATTCTTCTGTCCAACTGGAAATATGAAGGTGGGTGTGAAGTGAAAGAATGAAGCAAGTCCCAGGTTTACTTATGGCTTTTGTGTTCCTGTGGGAAAACTATAAAAGCCTTTTCCACTTGAAGCCTTTTAATAAGTTTTATAAGGAGCTCCCACCTTCCTACACTAGATTTCTTGTTTAAATCTGTTGGATGCTCTACGTTTTTCATCTTTTGTGGGCCATGAAGGAATTCTTATCTTCATGCCATCACTGCTTGGCAGATAATCTAGATGAAGTTCTTATGTCATGGAAATCATATTTCCGAAGTGTAACTATGTGGTGCGGTTTTATTATTAGTAGGATTGTGTAATGTAGATGTAAATCATGGAGGAAGATTCAGCTCTCTATCTCACTAGATATTACACATGTAAAATAAGCTGTGAAATGGAAGATATTGCATATTAGACGACTGTTTTAAGGTAATACTCTAAAAGCTAAGAAACTTTTAAATACATGGACAGGTGAAAGTTTTTTTTTAATTTAGAGTTGTATACAATGTAGCGGGAGACACCAAACAAAGTAGAAGTTTGCTTCCATTTTTTTTGCAAGTAAAAAATAACAGAAGTAAATGTTAGAAGAAATAGAAGTAAATAACCAGTGTTGAAAAGAGTATGAGCTTCGGTAACAATCTGTGAACTCTGTCAGTCCCTCAACTGGATAGCAGCATTCTGTTAGTGGATTTGGGTTTAAAGCATACATTATAGCAGTGCTGCAGACAAAAGCCAAGGAAGTTTCAGTCTGATTTATTTTAGTCTTCATTGTAAGGGGATTTATACTAATGGAACACAATTACATTAGCCCACAAAGTTTTAGAAGAGAACTGATATATAATTCCATTCTATATCATTTGTAGTTGTCTAACTAATTAGCAATTATAAATAATTCCCTCTGGATTAATTGCTTAGGTAGCATTCAGAATGTAAATCTTTTCACATAACATTCATATTATTCAGACTGAAAAGCCTACTTTGATCGTAGCCTTGGCTGACTTTGAACTTAGGTCACTGAACCTAAACATTTTAAGTCATCTATTCCTATCCAACTTTTACTCAAGTCATATGTCATTTATACAAAGCATTTCATCTTGTTTTGATTAAAACTTGATCTTAATCCTAGTTATCCTAGGAGGTATTTCTTTTTAATCAAAAAATTGCTTTTAAAGAGATAAATAATTTGGCTTTGCCACTGTAAAGTTAGAAATCTTCAATGCTCTATGAAGATACGGTAAGGAAACCTAGGTGTACATGTGGTGGTTCTAGGCACGAGACTCTTTTGTATATCCTATTTGTATATCCTCAATTGTCTCTTAACTTTATTTCCTTGGGTTTGGATTGTTTAAATTAGCTTTCATTTAAACCAAGTAATAATTTTCATAATACAGAATCCTGCTGAACAATAGTGTATTATTTGTGCAGTCGAACAGGAGTTTCAAAAGGTGATATGGGTGTACTCTATCACTATTTGGAAAATAAGGGAACTGATTTATAGTCCATCTGCTATTTAGTAAAGAGCTTCCAACCATGCAAAGCTGTTGCCAAGACCTTTCTTTATAAAACCAAAAACCATTGAGAAGGCAGTTTAGCAAAGGACTCGGATAGAAACTGGAATGGGAATGTAGTGTTCTTTAACTTTCTGTACTGGCTCCAGGGCCGTGCTTATAGAGCCTGAGCTGTCTTGGCATCGGAATTGTTGGCTCCTCTCCTGGGAGCGCTCAGTTCATCATTGGAGAAACCACAGTTTCTGAAAGAGAATTGAGATCAGGCGAGGAGAGGGGACCAAAAGGCACGGAATGGCACTGTACTGCTGCAGAGCCAGGAGTGACAATGATGCAGCCACCCCCATCCTCACTTTTGGTTTGCATCCACCCCTCTGAAGCTTCACTGGTTTGAAAGTATCATCGTGCTTGTGGGAAAGAGTAAGAAGTAAACACAACGCTAAATAACAGTCTGTTGCAAGAGCAATATACATAAAACTAGCAGTAGCAGAAGAAGCAAGAGTCCACAGAGACAAGTAAGCTTCCGAGGTGCTTTTGCATTACTTATTTTCTAGCTTGGTTTTGTAAGCTGCCCTTTTGAACCCTCTTTGTGTGCTTGCATGGAACAGATCACGTACAAATAACTTGTATGTTTTCAGAGTCTTCTTAATGTTTTCAAAAACCATAAATATTTCATCTGAGTCATGATAGCACTGAAGTTCCTCAGGCTTTAGCACACATGAGATGTAAATAAGGGGGAGCAGGTCAGAGAAAGTCTCAAGAAATGGCACACTTCAGTCTTCCCTTTGTTTTCTGGTTGTCCATTTGTTAACTAGTTATCAGGAATAAAGAGCAAGTATTGCTGAGGCAAATGAAGTTGCTGTGGTGATTTCACATGTAAAATGAGGATTGTTTGGCACAGTAATGAAATACTATGGGAAGTGGTGGAGGAAAATATGCATCATAACTGCTACATAGATTACCAATGTCTGTAAATTGAGTAAAAGAAACCTAATATTTTTTCCCCAAACAGTATTGAGGAAAATACATTACCCAATTAAGATGAAAGGGATAAAAGTCTTGTTGAATTGTTATTGTAAAAAATAAAGAATAGTACATTAATGGAACTTAATTTTATCATTATATGTATTTAAATTGCTTTTTATATACAGCAATATATTTATTTGAAATAGATTTAAATACAGACATAAACATGTTGTAACAGTTTCCAAAGCTTTATAATCAGAAAGAAAATAATGTTAATGAAATATTCCATTCTTTTTATTGTTAGGGAAAACTGAAAATGATATATCATTTCCATGTTGCAATTTCAGTTGCCTCCAGCCTAATTCAGCTCTCTCTAGCCTGAACGCCTTACTGGCATACAGCAAGGCTCTGGAAGGAAAGCAAAAAGTAATTCTTGAGTGGGGAGGGGAAGGAGTGTTTATGCATATAGTGCGTAAGTACAAAATTTGTCTCACTTGAGCAAAATACAGTAGTATGTCATAGACTCACAGGATCACAGAATGGTAGGGGTTGCAATGAACCTCTCGAGATCATCTAGTCTAACACCCCTGCCAAAGCAGGGTCACCCAGAGCAGGATGCACAGGAACACATCCAGGTGGGTTTTGAATATCTCCAGAGAAGGAGACTCCACAACTTCTGTGGTCAGCCTGTTCCAGTGCTCTGACAATCTCAAGGAAGTTTCTCCTCATGTTCAGATGGAACTTCATGTGTTCCACCTTGTGTTCATTGCCCCTTGTTATGTCACCAGGCACCACTGAGAAGAGCCTGGCCCTCTTGATACCCGCCCTTTAGATCTTTGTAAGCATTGATGAGATCCCCTCCTGGAGTCTTCTCCAGGCTAAGCAGACCCAGGTCTCTCAGCCTTTCCTTATAAGAGAGACGGTCCAGCCCCCCGATCATCTTTTATTTCCAGGTCAGAACTACATCTGAAACAGAAGGAATTTCAAAAGGACAGTGAATACTATCCTCGATAGATTTAAGGTTTGTTTGATTTTGTTGTGTATTGGTTTTAGACAAGATCCAGTTTCATTTTATTTTCTTGTGATTGTTTTTCCCAGTTGATCCCAGTCAATGAGCAGCTGACAGAAATCCCCTCTGGGCTTGCCATTTCCCTGTACAGATTAGGGTTTAGTCTTAAAAGATTAAGCAGGTGTCGCAAGTGTCGCAAACCTGAGAGGCAGCCTGCTCGTAGCTCTGCTGCAAATTGTCTTACAGGCTTTCAGACCAGCAGAAAAGTCTCCCTGTGGTCATGTGCCATGATTTTATAGTCTTGTCCAGAGTTTAGCGAAAGTACAGAGGTCTTGAGGAAAAAACGTGTAGGGCCCTCTGTTTGTCAGTAATAACAAATACTGAAGAGTAGGAAGATTTAAATACAGTGACTGTAAATTTGTCAGCAAAGCAACTGATAGCATTGGGGAGAAGCTTCATCTACATTTAGTATGAATCCAGTGCACCGTACTATAGACATGTGTTTGTTTGTTCAATAGTCTGCCATATGGAGAGCAGAATCCAGAGCTGATCACACTCAGCTGTCAGTGGGGTGGTTTGTCTGGAAAACAGAGATGCCGAAGTCCAGAGGACCAAGGAAAGGAGCTAAACCTGGCTCTAGGCATGTGGTAAGTGAAGAAAAGAGGATCTGAACCTTGCTAGTGCAGAAACTACTTTCATACAAATAGTCTCTCTTAAAGGTGTCTATGACTAACTTCTTGGACTTGACCGTAAACTAGTTTTCAGTTTTCCTTTTGGTCTTTAAATAACTGCAAGATATTTTCAGTTTCCTTTAAGTACTGGTTTTTGAATAAGAACAGCTTGTTTTTGTTTAAAACCACTCTGTGCTTACTAAGGTTGAAGATATGATTTATGAAGAAAGCAGCGTGAGATTGTAATTAATTTCAAATTTGTCAAATCTAATTTAAAACAATATACAGAAATCTCTCTATATATACATTCTCATCTATGTATATCACAGAATCTTCATGGTTGGAAGGGACCTTTGAGATCATGGAGTCCAACCATACACACACAAAAAACCCTCACAACCCAATCCAACAATCTCAGGCACTAGAGCACGCCCTGAAGTGCCACATCTACACCTTACTTAAATACCTCCAGGGATGGTGACTCCACCACCTCCCTGGGCAGGCCGTTCCAATGCCTGACCACTCTCTCAGTAAAGTAATTCTTCCTAATATCTAATCTAAACCTCCCCTGCCCCAACTTCATACCATTTCTTCTGCTCCTGTCATTATTCCCTTGGGAGAAGAGGTCAACACCTTCCTCTCTACAACCTCCTTTCAGGTAGTTGTAGAGGGCAATGAGGTCTCCCCTCAGCCTCCTCTTCTCCAAACTCAACGTGCCCAGTTCCCTCAGCCTCTCTTCACAGGACTCATTCTCTAGACCCCTCACCAGCTTGGTGGCTCTCCTCTGGACACACTCCAGCACTTCAATGTCCTTCTTGTAGTGAGGGGCCCAGAACTGAACACAGTACTCAAGGTGAGGTCTCACCAGCGACGAGTACAGAGGCACAATGACTTCCCTACTCCTGCTGGCCATGCTCTTCCTGATACAAGCCAGGGTGCTGTTGGCCTTCTTGGCCACCTGGGCAGACTGCTGGCTCATGTTAAGCCGGCTGTCCGGCTTATATATGTATATATTTTATTTTTATATATATATATAACACTTAGCTGGGTTGAAGGGGATTGGGTTGAAGTCGATTCCTTTCTTTTTTTCCACATCTCTTTATTGTGATCATATGCAAAAATAATGCACTGAACTGTAAAATAAATAAACTAATGGATTTATATATGCACATATATGTAAGAGGTCTCTCCTTTTTTTCTGAAGAGCTTAGGTGAACCAACATTAAACTTGCAAAATACAATTATTCTGCATTTAAGAAAATGATCAGCCGCTTACTCTTTTTTCATTTTTTATATATTGCCATTCCTTAATATTTTGGGATACTACACTAAAATTATTTGTGCTGTTTAGTGCAAGAAAGCAATACTGTGCTAAAAATGCAGCTGCCTCTGTGTATCATGTGTTGACATGTTGTCTTTTAATTTTAAAGTAGTATTTTTCAGAAAACATTTTTTTTTCCTCTACTCAAAACACCTACTTTCCCCAAAGCCATAATTTTCAATAGCTGCTGACAGCTATCAATATTTCCAAGTATTAGAGACATTTCTGGACAAGGTCTTGTGGAGTGTGGGGTATCAGTCAGTCTTTTTGATCTGTGTACATGCTGACTTTTCCAAAGAAGGCATAACTTTACTTAACAAAAGCTGTGTTGACTCATTGAAGATACCTTATTTATTCAGGTGTCTTCTAGTTTTATTAAAAATTCTGCTAGTTTGCATGATAAGGAAGCCAGGCTTATTTGCTGTAATTTTCCATATCTCTGCCACAGTTGTCTTTGTGGAAAATTGGTGTTATATTCGCCCTTGGCACTGAAGCATCTTTGTCTGTTATTGAGACAGTTTTGAGTTAAATTGCAGTGAATAATTCAACTGTTTCATGCTTGAATTCTTTTAGAACTTCTGGGTAAAATACTATTCACAGTTGGAGATTACTCTTCAAGATTTTGCTGAATTTGCTCTGTAGCCTCTTCTACCAGGACTTTAATTTAAGATAGATCTTCATTGTGTTCCCTGCTTCCATTTAACATGCCAGAGTGTTTCTTTTCCATTTTCTTCACTTAGAGATTACTTCAATTTTTGAAGGATACCCTAATTGATTTATTGTCACTTTCTGATTTCTTTAACTGCAATGGATTTTTTTTTGTTCCCATTTATTTTGTGTGGAGGTGAATATCTTGATTTACTGGAGGTGTACATTTGCAGTGATTGGGTGGGTCCTCCTTCATACTCTTTTCAGACACTTTGCTCAATGACTGGTGTAAATTTTCTTTTAGAATTCATGTGACTACTGCTTAATCCAGAAAATATTTTTAAACACTCTCAAGATAATTCAGTTAAGTTATTTTAAATGAGACAGCCTTTAGCCTTACAAAGCTTGTATCTGTAGGCTGAAGAGTTGAAAAATGTTCCTGTTTCTTCTGGTTTTAGAGGAGTGTTTTGATTTTGTTGCTTCATTACAAACCTAGATCGTGTTCTCATTCTTACTCAGTTTGATCTAGTAGAAAACTTTGTCTTTGAATGCTGGTAGTAACATTGAGAACTCACTGTCACAAGGAACTATCAAGTCAAAGACATGAGTAAACAAGGGAACTTTTCTCTTGAGTTTACATGACTTATGTACTTAAATTTGAGAGTTGTGTTTTTCCTAAAATTTACATTTTATTAGTAACCTAATACTTACACAAAATTTCATAAAAGAAATATTCATAATAAGCCATCTGGAAATATTATATCATAGAGAAATACTAATTATACAAAGTAGACTATCCAGCCATCGGAATGAAGATAATTCTGGGGGCATTAAAGTAATGCCGTAACAGTTAAAACCAGCTCATTAAACTTGATTGAAAGAAACACATTTGTACTTGAAAATACCAAGAGAATTTGTAAGCTGTTGCCATGTTATTGAATAGAAACAATAATAGTGATGAAGTCTGCCATATTGGAGTCGGCACAGTGGGAAGTTGCATGCCAGATCCAACTTCGTAGGACACCAGAGTCCATTGGCTGCCTTAGCTACTGGGAGAGGGGTGAGATAAGAGCGTACTTCCTCTGAAATTCAAAAAGCATTGCATGTGTAGAAGCATGGTAAAATGTACTAGGAATGCAGGCTCAGATGCATGTCTGTTACTTGAGTACGACGGAGCTAGCGTCAACTGATTGACCACATGGTCATCACCGTCCTGGGCTGCAGTTCCCAAGAAAGTTTTCTATCATCTATGTTAATGATTCTGAATATTCTGAACAAGGCTCTCTGGAGTTTTTTGGCTAATTTTGTGGTGGAGGGGGATTCAATGGATTTGGTGGAAGAAAAACCCTATGCTTTTTTTAGTTTTTTTAGTCTTTCTCTTCCTGTAGTTTTTTTGGTAACATGAATTAAGTCATCATAATTATTGAGTAACTAAAATAACACTTTGATAGGAAACAATAACTCTGTGGTTTACCCAAAGAAAGACTAGAAAAGAGGTAGTTGACCTATGTTGCTTGAAATGCAACATCTAACCAGCTCTCTACTAGTTGGTTAGATATCCCTCTGAAACACAAGGCAGAATTAATTGTATCTAATACAATGCAAGATGTCGTTAGTACTCTTTCTGTAATTAAATACAAGACACTTGCAATTAGGGAGAAAAAGGAAACAAGAAATAGGAGTTATCTCTAGTTAATCCATACAAATAAAATAACCTTCAAGCTTAGCTAACACTAAAACCAGCTTAAACTGATAGTTTATTCACTGTTTTTCTATATAAATAGCCTGCTTCTTAGTCAAATAACACCAGGTGTTTTATAGGAGTAGTCTCGCCAAAGTTCTGACAGTAGTAATTTTTAAAATGCTTAAATTATCATTTCTTGGTTGCTCATCAGAAAAACGTTGTGTATTTATGCTACTATGCATAATATGATGAGATGTAGAATAGCATAATTTGAGTAAGTCCCTGTGCTACTTAAGAAAATCATGCAAGCTTACAAGAGTTACAGTGGTACAGCGCATACTTTTGTGAATGTACCAATTTGATGAAAAGTCGTATGAGCCAGTCCTTGCTGTGCATAGTTCCTTGATCAAATACTCAGGACTGGATGTTTCATAATCTTTTGTACCTGTGTGATTTAATTTCAAATTTGGAAAGCTTGCATGTCAGCACCCAGAAAAATAACACCTTTCATTGTCTTTCATCCCATTTACATTTGCATATTACGCTAATATTTAACAAGAGTGTATATAAAGAATGAACTTCTGTGATAGTGGTCTCAAGACTTTCCCTCCTTGCATAATGTATGTTTCTAAAATTAAAACATCCATTTCATTATATTTGAAAAATAAACTTACTTTAGGAGTAGTTATTTCTTTCCAAAAACAGAATACCAATGTGGTGAAAGAAATTGGAGGGAATATTATTCCTACATGAAGGTCCATCTTTTGGCAAGAGATAACACAAACCGTTCTATGTGGTAGTGTTAAATCTGTTTGCCAATATATTTAATTGTTTATGCAGATTCTTACTTTGGAAATGCACACATTTTGCCTTTATACAATGTCTATAAAGAAACAAAGGTTAAAGTTCAACTGATTCATTGACAAGCAATTTAAAAATTACTCTCTATCAGTTTCTTCAATTTGCTAAAATGTTTCAAAGAATTTCATTTTTATACCTTTTTTTTACCATTCATGCAACAGCAAAACAATCCAAATCTTTGGCTCTCTGAAGTTAATACAAAAATATTTTTCGTCTTACTGCTTATTTCTTTTCTTTGTGCTTTGTAATTTTGTTGATATATGATTGGATTGCCTCTGAAGTTAGCACTCAGCATTATAAAATATGTACTTGTTTCATATTTTGAGTACAGAGTGAGAATAAATTATAGCCATCTTTTTTTTTGTAGGATGTTAGGAAAGGCAAATTTACCTTATAGAAATGCCTGGATACGACCATTAAATATGTCCCAATTACTGTATTGTCAGTGAGCATTGGCGGTTCTGCATTCATAGATCCTTAATGGAATCCGGTGTTAGTGATGTATCTCAGTGGTTCACATGGTGTTCCCTCTCCCATTATCAGTGAATCTATTTTTGAAGAGGAACGTGTCTGTAGCTTAAAAATAGCAATGTCTCCACTACATGTTACTCTTTTGGCTTGATCTGTCTCTGAAAGGGCTGCCCAAGTTCTTGAACAATGCATACTTTGTTTTCCTCATTAATTTTTTTTTAATCTTCACAGATCAATTTATTCATTCTTGCACAATACAAGTTTTGTCCACTTCTTTTCTTTCTGTCATGCTTCTCTTCTGATATTGACAGTACTGAAAACCCAAGATCTTCCACTAAAATAATTTTTGGCTTTTTTTTTTTTCATATATTCTCGCTATGCATCTTCTGGAGAAGTCTGTTAACTTTCTCTATCTTGAGCATCATAATCTGGATCTTATATTACTCCTCAATGTTTTACATAACTTAATGTTTTCTGCTTCTTGTCGTTCTCATTTCATTCTTTCTTAACCTGTTGTGTTCCAGGTAATCTGCTTTATTTGTTACTCCTTTCATTACCTCCTTCATTTGACTCTTTAGTGAAACTGTTACTACTTTTGTCCTTTCTTCCTTCTGTGCTCACTTTCTATTCTGGTCTTTTCTTTCCCTTAATATACTCACACAGTTGTTTCAGCCTTCTCTATATAATGGTATATATAGTTTATTTGTATAACGCTAACATGTAATGACTTACTGATATTAGAATTGTAGATTACGAAGTATGCGTGCCCATATCATGCGAATACATGTTAATAAGAACGAGGACAGTTCCAATAGACCACAGAAAATACAAAGATATTCCTGTCTTGTAGATACAGTGATTACTTTGTTTTGTTTCATGTCAAGACCTGGTGCTAAAGACAGAGTGTTTCCGGACACAGGACAGAGATAAAAATGGTCACTGCTTATTAATTGTGATTGTATAACTGGAAAGAATAATGAATCTACCAATTTTCTGGCTGAACTGCTGAGTTTGTTTAATGGTGAATGTTTAATGCATGGAAACGCATTAGAAGCTGCCAATGCTAATAGGGATTTTACTTGAATTCAAGTGTATTGACGATGCAGGTCCAAGGACTAATTTGATCTCCTTTCGAATTATTGAGACTGGCTTGTGGAGAAGGAAGGATGTCTCCTCTACACCAATCCCTGCCAATCTGGGATCAAATTAAGTTAGGAATCCCTGGGATCCAAGGCTACAAGACCTAAATTTTGACTGTGCCATTATTTGCCTGATTTGAAATATCTTAGTTCTTTCTCCTAAATATAAAAATTTGGACATAGAAAACTTCTAATTGTACCCCCACGTTAATGATACCCTAAAGCTCTTTTAAATCCACAGTAGCAGTGATTACGAACCAGGTTTTGCTGGGTTTTGCTGGCAAAACTATTTTATCTCTGTATCCAGCATTATGACAGATCAATGTACTCATTATTTGTTACTAAACACTGGTTTAATATGCAGGTAACCATTTTTAAATATAAAAAAAAAGAAAATCACTGAATACTCATGATTAATGATTTGCAGGTTTGTGTTTTTACTGGTTTGTCATGATCATTAGTTTTTCAGAGAAGGGTAGTTTTCAAACCTATCAGCTGGTGGTACTTTCATTTAGAGACATTAAAGCAAGCCATCTATGATGGCTGCTACTTCTGCATTCATTTAATGGAGCTTTTAGCTGTATCACTGTATTATTGGTTTCCTTTTTTTAAGTACTTAGAATGTATTATTGCTTTAATGCACTTCATGGAACATTGCAAAACACTTACTTAAATTATTTTACTAATGCTAAGCAAGGGTTGCTGCATTATTAAACACCAGAGGGTAGGAAAATTAGTATAAACGTGAATTTAAAGCACATTCTTCAGGTACCTGAATGTTTATATATCATGGCAATAACACAGAAATTTGTAGCAGTGCAACATTACCAGCAGAGTGTTATAAATATAACTTCAGATTTCAGTGTAGTTCAAAGTCATATTTAGTTTCAACTTTATCCTCTTTTCTGATACATAATTTCATCCCCAAATAGCCTTAATTAAATATGTAAATTGCAGAAAGCAGTGCATGCTTTTATAAAGCAAAAGATTTTTGTCACGTTGGTTTTACAAATGCTAGAGCTATTTTTGGCTTACTGTTGAGAACCACGGGAAAGCTCCAGAGCTTTATTATTACGGATGGCAGGTTATTGGGTCTTTCATCTGATCATTAGTGTCTTTATCTTCCAACATAAGGAAACTCAACTCCGTGTTTTTCTCAGCTGTATTTTCTAAAATTCTTACTACCCTTTCTGCTGTCTTCCAGTTTATTTCCACTAGCCAATATCTTTCTTAAGATCTGGTTTTCAAGACTGGGTAGGGTATTCTGGCTCTATCAGTAGCATTGCGTTTAGCAGAGTAATTACCTCTTGTGTCCTAAATCCAACATCATTCTGGGATAACATGTCCTGGAAAAGTTTTCCCGTTAATCTGGTGTCACACCATTGACTTGTATTTGTTTTGTGATGAATCTCACAGTACTGTTTTGCTATACAGATAATTACTCCCCATTTTATCTTTTCATTATCACTTAGAAACAATTAAACAACAGTATCTGGTAATACTAAAAATTTCATGCAGAGAAATGAAGAATGTAATAAAAGGTAACGTTTTTAATAACAGCAGCAAAAGGAAATGTCAGTAGGATAACCACACTGTATTTCACATTTAAACAGGTGGAGGGCTTATGTACAACCTATTAGACAGCTGTGTTTTTAAAAAAATACTTATATATTTTCACAATATTTTATAGATTTGAACACTTGATGCTGTTAAATGTTAATATATATGCTAATAAAATCCTTAATTAGATTAATACATAAGCTCTTTACTAATGCATGTAATTTTAAAGACATATTTTTTCTTTAAAGGTGGTATTGCATTTTTGAAAAGTAATAATTCAGAAAAAAAATATTCGCTAACATTCTCTTTATAATCCTACGTTATAAAATTTTTGTTATAGCAAAAATATATTATTATTTATGGAATATATTCTAAAACTGTAATTATCTGCATAAAGACTCATGGTTACTATCTATTCAGTATGTCTCTAGCCTCCAGAATAGAAGATCCTCTACAACAGATGATCTGCTGTACTTGTGGAAATGGGTAATAATCCATGCACCACCTTCAAAGATGTTGAACTGTACTGGTAAAATTTACTTGGAAATGTAATGTGAACCAGGGATTAAATCTACTTGAAGGGAAAAAAGAACATCTATAAAGTGCAAAAAGGTTTAACAAGTGGTATACCTTGGATTTTGTAACGTACAGAGTCTTTAACTGTCCTGCAAGGCCTCTAGAAGCAATCTTTCACTATTTGTGAAAACAAAGCATAGCCACCTTTTACAAAAATTAGCCATAACTTTAAGAGTGCGCTATCTGGAAAAGACCCAAGGAGAAAATAAATTTGGAAATCCAGGGCTCAATTTTCTAGTGAATGTTCATGCAAAATACTTGAGGAATGGATCCCAGTACACTGCAAAGTATTTGAATGGTTCAGTAGCCAAATGGGAGTCTGCACAGACGTTTACCTCTGCATTCTTCTGCAGGTAGAGCCTGCGATTAAAACCACCAGCCTCAATTGCTGGCTAATGACAAATAATAAAAAATATGGTTCCTGACAGCATTAGGTCACCAGATTAGGTTTCCAAATAATTACCTATTATGGTTTCATAGAGTAATTACAAATGATGTAATAATTAATAATAGTCTCTAGTAAAGGGGTCACTAGCTTGCATAACCCAGGCTGTGCTTTGTGGGAAGTTCAGCGATGGCAAGTTTTAGTTAAAAGATGATTAAAATAACACAATCTGCTATGACAGAGGCAAAGACCTGTGGCTGCTCTGCATTGATAACTAAGCCTGTCCAGAGCTATGAAAGAGGCAGACAAAAGAGTGGCAAAGGCCCTTTTCCAAGATGCAGATGGCATTATATATGAAATAGATACAAACTCGGGACGGCACTGGAGCAAGAATGAAGACATCTGCAGATTAACACCTGATAGTATCTTAAATGAGCAGATGAGGCCAAAGCTTAGAGAAACTTGGAAAGTACACTACCAATCTGGCCAGATGAAAGTGAGATAAAAATAAGGTACATGAAATAAAGGGCAAGTAAAATGTCACTAACAAAATAGAGGTAATGCTTTGCAGGGAGAAAATATTCTTCCACCCACACAAACAAAAAACTGGTTTGAAAATCACTGTATTTGCACATCACCAAGCAGGCCACAAGCAAATCAAGACTCTGTTGATGTGGCAGTGTGCTCTCCCTCTTTATCCATCCCCCCCACCTCTCCCGTCTCCTGCTCGGAGCCTGCGACAGTTAATTCTTGTACCATAGTATGCGGTGAGAAGCAAAGTAATTTGAGAGAAAGAAGTATAATTTACACGAAATCTGATGAGAAGTACCCAGTTTACAGGAAGAGAGGGAAAAGGGAAAGAATACTGTATTTTAACTGTAGGCCCTCTAACTGAGCTGGTGGGTTGCAGTTTCTCTCTGAACAGTTCTCTTGGTTACAAATTAGGTAAATTTTAGAAAAGCATTGCCCCTTATCTTATTACTTAGTACATAATACTGGGGGAGGAGGGCTGTTAAAAAAAAAGGAGTAGTATTAGCCTGTAACAAACTGTGGGATTTATCAGAATGCAAAGGTTTGCACTGTTGGCTCTGACATTGAAGTTTAATACAGTTCTATGACAAAACAGCAAAAAACATTGATTGTTTCACTAGTATGCTTTTTTCATGAAGAGAAGAGAATTAGATTGTTCTCAGAGTTGAGGAGCTGAAGTAGCATTTTTTTCCTTCTTTCTTGTTTTGATGTTGTATTGTTTTGATGTTACACTGTTTGTCTGCCTGAAGTCCACTATTGTTTATTAATGCTGTATATATACAATGGAAGTGCAAAGGGAAATTTGCAGGACTAGTTGCAAAACCCAGTAGCTAAATTCTGATGAAAAAATGTTTGGCTCTTTTCCTCCATGCCTCCTTTTAATTTTTTCAATTACTTACCTATAGCTAGATTTGAATATTTCTTTTTTTAAAAGAATTTCCATAATGCATTTTTTTTTTAAATTACTCCCAAATGGGTGAGCTGTGAATACTAAGGAACAGGTAAAAACAATGACAGCTAAGGAACAATTTAAAAAAAAAAAACAACCACCTTTTATGTAAAACTCATCACATCCTTAATTAGTTTCAGGATATTCAAAGATGATGTGTTGTATCTCAAGTAAGAAAGCAGACATGTACAAACTCAGGAAATTAAAATGAATTTAATCTCTGCAATATCTTTCACAAACAAGAATATCATGTCAGAGATTCCTGAAAAATGACTTGTTGGTGGTGTATATGTTGAGGCTTCTAATTTGAAAATAGAGGCTGTCATAAATTGAATAGTAAAAGAGTGCCTTGATTGGATTCCCCTTGATAGTCAGCAATATTGAAAGAAAGGCATGGTCTAAAATTCCTCATACAGTTCTTAAAATTGGTAATTCATGAAGCACTATATTATGATAAGGTATCTATGAATTAATCAGAAGTCAGTGAACACTAACGACAGTGATTTCGTTTCATAAAACAGAGCTCATTAACATGTTGGCTTCTGATCTTCTGACAGCAAAGGCATTGATGTGCAGGGTGATGGGTTTGGTTTTCTGTTTGGTTGATTTTGTTTTTCTTTTATCAAACAGCTAATCCCAATCAAGGGCACTTGATGTTTCTTAAAGTGTCTTTATCTTTGAAATTTGAGCAGTGCATTTTTCTAACTTAGCCTAAAATATAAAAGCTTATATGTCCAAAATAACCTGGGATTCGTGTTCCATAAGGCATTGGAAACAAGAATGGCAGAGGACAAACTTGAAGTTCATTCTTTCAGTTGAAATCTATAGAAATACAAGTAGTATTTGCTTAGATGCCAGATTTACTACTGGTGATTATTACAGTGAATCCGCATTTACAAGTCACCCAACATAAAATCTGAGTGGCTTAATAATAGAAATTTTCTGCCCATAATACTGTGAGATGTGCAGATGGTTGAAAAATGATATGTGGTCTCATGCAGTGCATGCTGAGTTAACAAGAGAATTTCATTCAAGAAAAATAGTACATTTTAGTTCCACCATATGCGTGATTATGTTTTCTTCATACCCATGGAGAGTCCCTGATGTTAGATAGCAAACTATGATAGCCCATTAACATGTCCTCTTTTAAAGAATTTATTTAAATACGAGAACCTTACACTTCTGTAAGGATAACTTATATACACACCAAAGATAATAGCTGCAGTTGGATATTCTTCATTTTCTTTTTCACATAGAATTGTGAACAGAAAAACAAAATAGAAGTACTACTGGTTTCTCTCCAACAAAGAATCTTTGGGTGCATACACCATTACTGATAAAAGAAAATGGTGTCAGAATAAGTTGCATAGGGCAGAATGAGGTACAAGTCATTTGGTGTCTTCTTCCCAGTCTTCCTCACCAGAAAACCTACTGTTTAAGATTCCAGAACCAAATTGCAATTGTTACATTGACAGTACTTTGTATTATATGTTACTCTCAACCTCCTAGAACTTAAGTCCTATCTTTAAAAATGTTATTTGTAGTTGTACAAATAATTTTGTTTATATCTTGTAGAGTAGTTAATACGGTGCACCCTACAATTACAAAAAGATTTGTTTGCATACAATGTGTTACTGGTTTCATTGATGAAAGGATCCCTTGACACATTAAAATTATTTCTAAATATATGGAAACAGTTTTGTTATAATTAATTAAAAAAACCCTTTAAAATACTAAAATTATATTTTCATCAAGTTTTTATGAAAACTTAAAAAATATCTTCCCCTTCACTCTCAAAGTTTGGAGAGTTAATTTTATGTAATCTGTAAAATTAATAAAATAATACAGTAGTACAATATGCAAATGCAGGGTTCTGAACAGTAGAAAACAAGTGTTTAATTAGCTTGATTTCAAACCTTAGGCTATGTCAAAAATTAAAAGGTGATATGAGCTTACGATAAATTACATAATGGTGATAAATGATCATCTGGTCTCTCCAAATGGCCCTCTCACATTAGACAATTTAGGTGATGAGATTTCGTTTGTCCATTCATGGGAGGAGATTAACGTATGTGAAAGCACTCATGCTGTTAGGGGAAGCACTGAATATGTATGTTTCAAACTTTTCTGCTTGAAAAGGTGATGAGCTGATAGAATATTTGACCCTGACAAAGTCCTCTGGCATCTATCAGTCCACCATCTATCTTGTAAGAAAGCTGCCTCAAGAACATTTCCCTTTATTCATCCTGCTCTTCAAACACTGAAGTGAGGCCTGTTGAAGTCGCTGATATTAGTTAGGAGTTCTTTCTATCCTTAGTAACACCAGGGGTTATCCAGAATATTTCAGTAGGCTATCCTAGGTGCACTGCATTTGGTATTTTCTCTCCTAATGAGATGATCATCCTAACTTTGACTTCGGTATCTTCAAGAGTGAGCAGACAACAGTCAGAAAATGCCTATGATTCCTTTCAGCTTCAGGTCATGCTTTCAAGGGTGCACAAGCTACTCATCAGTTGCTTGGGGTTTTTTTTTCCATCTGGTAAATTTATCAACTCAAAATTTTGGGGGATAACTATTGAAGGAATCCAGTCTCTGATTTGTTTCATCACGGTCATCACAGGATCCATGTAATTCTTTCCCTAGGGCTTTCAGTTTTCTTATGAGCTCATTAGGATGATTTTGTCTGTAAAAGATCCACAATACCAATTTGATAATGTTACTGTTCTTTGTTCCTACAGATCTTCTCTTGCAATCTTTAGGTGTATACTGACACCTGCTTTCAAAGAAAAGGGCGTTTTAGTTATTCTAACAGAAATTAAATTCTCTAGTCTCAGGTATATGTAACCCTAGCCCATCTAAGATGATTCTCAATGGAGTCTACAGATTATTAAAATGTCTGGTAAAAGACCTTTGTTATTCTGAAAAAAAGTGTGATGTGATGACAGAAAGTGCTTTTACTTTCAATTTCTAGAAACTTCTATATTTATTAGTTTTATTAAACAGATTTTTAAGGTATTCTTAGTGTCCTTTCTGGGGTAGAGTTTGGATGCTTGTTCTGGGTGTGTTATCTGTTGTCATCTGTATTGCACACTCTGGAAAAACAAAAGACTTTGTATTTTGGCAGAACAATCTTGTCAGAAAGAAGACTTGGTATTTTTCAGATCACTCAAAAGTTATGCCTTTGACACTGCTTTGACTGAATTTTTTACTTTCTATGACATGTATGTGTACAAGATACACCAGTCTTTTTCTTTCAGCTGCGTGACTTTCATCTAAGAAAAATCTCCATTCACACTGTTTAAGGTGGTGGGAGTTTGGAAAATGAGATGAAATCTGGAGGCTAAGAAAGCCCAGGTGCTTTGGAATAGATCGGTTGTGTGTCACAAGCAGAATTGTTTTAGCAGTGATGGGAGAATGTTTGTTGCCTCTTGTATGCCAAGATAAAGTTCTGAGGTAGTGAGGGATGCAGCCGTTTGCTACCATCGCCACTTACCAGAATATTGCTGTCTCTTAGAAAAGAAGTATCTCAGGCCAAGGACAAGAATCAATCACTGTTGCAGATAGAATATGCTTAGGCAAGCTTTTCAAATAATACTACATCTTTTTTTCTTTTATTTTTTTGATGGGGGTATTGCAGAAAGAAGGGAGCTGGCCAGAGAGAATTTTTTTTTTCGTTATGTGTGTACTTTTTTCCTATTTCACGTACTTGCTTTTTTTAAGCAGAGAAATGTTTAAGGTTGGTTTGCTTTAACTTAGAAAAACAAACTCTTCTACTACAATAGCTGCCAACTTTGCCAACTTAGAATACTTAGAAGTCTCTTGAAATGTCAGTACGGAACCAGCAGTACACAAAGATACCTTTGTATGTTGCTTTCAAGAGAAAGCAGTAGTCTGCGTTGAATGTAGATGCCATTTAATGAAGTCAATCTTTCCAACATCTTCCTTTCAGCTTTTTTTGTATACTTTGACTTAACATTGGTAACTGTCAGCCCCAAGAAAATGTAAGGAGCGAAGGCAACCTGACGTAGCTAAATGTGGAAACTTTATTTAAGAGTTTCTAGTACATCTGCATCCAATTATCAGTATCTTCTGATTTTGAGAATAATATATTGGACTTTAAATCTTTTCTATAATTGGTTATATTTGTTTTTAAGGCAGCAAGGCAGTGACAAACACTGGAGATATTCCACTCATCCTGTGGTTTCAGTGGGCTTTGGATTAAGCTGTAATACATTCTGGGCATCGTGAATGAGGACATCCTATAAATGGGGAGAAAATAGACAGCTCTGCATCCCAAAATATCGTTTGCTTATAAATATAAATGAGATAGCTAGAAAAGAACAAAAAAAATTATTTCCTTTGAAACTAATTTTTTTAGCTCTGCAGAATGGAAAGTATAGCATTCAAAAAATACCCTATGTAGCTCAAAATATGCAATGCGTCAGATAATACTGTAAAAAAAAGAGAATATGTGCATGGTGTAGCAGTAAT
This sequence comes from Tringa tobata, assembly GCA_033628505.1. Lineage (NCBI taxonomy): Eukaryota > Metazoa > Chordata > Aves > Charadriiformes > Scolopacidae > Tringa > Tringa tobata. Next base: position 10,409,885 of record JAHREE010000559.1, on the reverse strand, counting down.
TTACATCTCCATAACAGTTCTCTCTAGATTCTCAAATTCCCTAATGCCTATAAAATACTTTTGGTTGTCCATGTCAGTGAACTGGAAATTATCATTATTGTGATGTACTAGTGAATAAAGCAAGACATGAAGATGTAGTGCAATTTGTATAATGTCCTAAAAGGTGTATGGCAAGGATTTCAGGGTTTAAAATCAAGGCTATTTTCATAAGCACACTAATGGGCTATAGGGTGCTTATGTATGTGCACAAGCTAATATATTCTAAATTTGTTTCTGTTATTAAAAACCTTGTGTGATTATGTTGGTAGAATATGATAATAGATGTATAATTACATGTGAAGAAGAATCCTAAACAATTGGCATGAACTACTGTTCTGAAGAGCTTTCCAGGTTGTTAGATGTATTGACGAACCGTTTTGGTTGCCTTTAGAACACTTCAAAACCAAGTTGTTTTATGAACAGAGAAGGTATCTAATTCTGTTGCACTCACACTTTTAATCAGCATCAGCTGAGTACCCTCCATCTGCATTATGTTATGAAAGTTTATTTCCTAGGTTGATCTGTTACACCTTATTGATACCTGAACTTTTTGTAAGTCACTGCCTTTTTTTAGCTATCCAGACTAACGAATCTACATTTTAGCAGAGAACAAAGTAGACTGTTTTTCTCACTTTATTAGTGACACTTAGAATTTCCTCATTTGTGTCATTTGTAAATAACAGTATTTTTAAAAGAACTTGAAAAGTCATCCAAATTTTATTATCATCTCTGATTCTGGTTCAGTTTAGTTTCAAGAAGGTTGAGTTTTGATACTAGTTCAAATTCTATCGCGACCTGTTCACCCATTGCTACAGAAGGGTACTTTCTTGTATCTCACAAAAGGAATATAACCTGAACCCAGCATATTGGAATATGTCAACATTCTGCTCAAAGCCATTTTCAGAACAGTTTCCTGATGTTTACAGATTCCAAGAAGCAGTCTTTCAAGTACGAAAACTTACTGATTACCATTTAAACTGAAATTGTCTTCTGTATTTTAGAGCTTAAGCAACAAGTTATTACAAATTAAAGGTAATAAACTTTAATTTGGTACATTTTTGGAATGGAAGACACAAAAAGTTTAAAAAATATTTATGTCCTTCACCCAGCTACTGAAGAGATTTCTGACTGGGAGCAGCATGTAGCATACCGCATACTGCTACTTGCTGGTTATTTTCATGTTTTGTCTATTTGATTCTCTAAAGACTAAAAATCTTTTCTTCTTCACTTTGTGTGCAAACTGAGTAGTTTCTGCCAGAACCCAAAGGAAGAAAAGTCCTCTAGAAAGGAATATATGTAGTTTTTACTGTTCTGATTATTCTGGAAACATCTTATGTGAGTCTCAAAAGTCAAAGTCATATAAAAAGGTCATTGCTTGGTATGTAATCTGATCTGGTTTGTACTGGTATTCCACGATGATGTGTGTGATGCCTTCTCTCATTCACTGAACCGTGATTTCCTGCTAACTGCTGTTTTCAGTCCTTTATGTTAACTGCTAGTATGGACAAACCACAGTTCATTTGCAGCATGAACTATGAGTTTAAAGATGCAAAGTGAGACCTGATGGAACAATTTGTTCACCCCTCTTTAATTACTTAACATTGTCTAATATGATTTCATGAGTGTAGTCCAATTCCTTATTGGAATAACTCACCTGTGTGATAACAGCAAACAGTATTTTAGAGGGAGTGAAAGGAAAACTGTAATGACTTTTTCCATTAACTTATTCTAGCCTGTGTGGAATCACAAGTCACCATTGTGATTAAAAGAAAAACTTCATCCCCAGTCTTCCTAATAAAAACCAGACATTCTCTGCACAGGAGACTGAAATGACATGCTCTAGTGAAAGGTCAATGAGCGCAATATGCTCTGGCTCCTAAACTTGAAATTTTAAGGGTTCCTGTAGAGAAATGGAGAGGACAGAACATGGTCTTGTATTCCATCATTGCTGTAAACAAGCCAAAGGGGAATTCTTAAACATGTTTGTGTTCCAAAGTTGAACAGAAAAGGCTTTGACGTTGTCAGATATTTTGCTGTTGCTTCTTGATGGTAGATACAAAAATATATCTTCAGAGGTGAGCAAGAGTTGACACAAATGTTGAGGAAATGTTGCTTCCTTGCCAATATAGTTTGTATTATTTGTTTACATACTAATTAAAAAGAAAAGATTAGTTTCCCATGAAGTAGGTGAGGCTACTTCCATGAAGCAAATAAGGTGAATCTGCTCGAATCCTTTTTTTCTTAAGAGTAACAATATATGACATATGATGCGTCAGTGTAGTAATCTCTGATGCTTTATGATCCCTCTTAAAGACTGTTTTAGCAATTTTAAAGTAAACTAAATAAAAATGCTTTGGGGTCAAAAAAACAGCCTATGAAATTGGAGAAAACACAATGTTTCTCTTATAAACAACTTGAATTGCTTCCATTCACTGATCTGAAAAACATTATTGAGAACAGGGGAGCAATTATCTGCACTTAATAATAATACCAAAGTATTAACTTATTTGTAAACAAAGTATCCAGTTGCTTTCTAGGTCTTTTTTGATCTTTTACACTGATTTTTTCGGAACTTGCTCATAGTGTTTGCATTCTGATTGTCCTCTTCTTGGGAGGTTAAGTGCCTCTTTGGACTGGTGAAATTCTTCAGTTTTTTTCCAAGATAGCAATATTTTTCCTAGCAAAATTAACTACTACGACTTTCTGTGGTTTATTTTCATGTAGGAATAACAGAAGAAATGTATATCTTGTTAAGATTTTGACAAATTTTGATAGAATCAGAATTTAGTTTGTATAAGTAATACTAATTATTAAAAACTAAATAGTCTGCCTGTCAGTGTTTAAGAGGCATTTGGCCAATGCCCTTATTAATAAGCTGTAGCTTTTCGTCAGTCCTGAAGTAGTCAGGCAGTCGGACTAGATTGTTGTGGGTCCCTTCCCCCTGAAACCCAACTCCTCCCTTCCCTACAAATAATTTCACTCTCCTTTGAGAAAGTATTTTTTGCTCTCTTTTGACCCAGGTCACCAAAGTCAGTGTTTAATTGTTTAATTAATACAGTCACATAGTTGCAAACATTCTTAACTGTTGATTTTTCCCATGATGCTTTAAGAGTAGGTGGTTTTGGCATCTGTCAACACATTTGTTGTTTTGCAAGTGGCTCAATTACGTTCAAGTGTTTTAAGTTCTGACCAGACTGGTTTGACGAGAATATCATGTTAAAAATCAGCATTGATATAAGATTTGTTTGGATACAGGATTTGGGGAGGGAGAGGCGAGAGAAGGGGATTATGGTTTTCACCTCTGAGTCTGGAGAAGTTTGCGGCTGGGTACGCTGTACATCAATGAAAGAAACAGTGATTTTGGGCATAACCTGATTTCTCAATTTCATTGCAAGTGTTATATCAGAATATTCTGTCCTCTTAATTTCTTTCATTTAATAGTATGAACGTGTTGTGAATAATTCTACAAAGAGATTTGACCTTAGGTCTCAGCTGAGAGGCTGTAACTCTTGTGTTTAGAAATCCAGTATTTTAAAAGCCTTCTCTGTCAAGTATAGTGAAACGAGCCATTTTAAAAGGGCTACATAACAGAGCAGAAAATGTTAGTCCTCAATAGTTATGCTGTATAGTCTTGCAGAAATGGCACTCTGAGATTTCATACTCTTTGTGTCATTGATTTCTGGTTCTATTTTAGTTTGCAAAATACTTATTTTTCACTACAAGTACTCATATTTAAGCTGTTCCTTTTCATTTTATACTTAATAGGCCAAATTGAATTGTAGTGAGGCTGTGAGAACTCATTTGCAGTGATCGAGCAATGCCTATATGATGTCAATCGTGAATTACTTACAGGACACAAAGCAGTAGTTGTTGCTGGCCACTCCCATTTGGTAGTTTATTTTTCCTCCCTTTGGGCAGTGGGCTGGATTGCATACCCTGTATCAAAAGAGCAATTTCAGTATACTGTTTCTTGTACCGAAGTATCGTTTTTTAATTACTGATAAATTAAGAAGTCGGAGAAAGAAACCAGCTGTGCGTGATTTTATGTCTGGTTGTGGATTGCCATGACCCCCCTAGGAGTCCTGTACATCAGTTTTCTTATAGTGAACCATTTGGAAAGCTTTCACAGACTTAGATTTCAAGTTATACTTCAGAGGAGGAAAAAACAAATGGGTACAGTGATGATAATTATAAAAATGGGTGAAGACTGACTTGAAGAAAGGGTTTATTTGATTCTCACAGTAAAGGGATCCGTTTGCTAACGAGAAGCATATAATTAGTAGAAGTTTTCCTTTCACGTCATTTGTAAAATAAAAAATAAGAATTTATTCAGAACAAACATTTTCTTTTATCTTGATAATCAAAAGACCTCTTGCCAAAGTAAAAATGACACTTGACATCTCAAAGGAAATGCAACGATGAAGTGGAATAAAAACATTTCATGCTCAATTTGAATAAAAGAATTCCAAATACTCAATTAAAAAAAAAAAAAAGTAATTTTAAGCTAATTATTCTTGGGAATAGCACTCAATTTACTTTTGTAAATTATTCTACTGAAGTCACTGTACCATATGTATAAAAATAGTCATTTTTGCTTGACATCAGATTTGCCAATTTATGGTATGCAAGAACTGTTTTCAATGGTGGCTTACTCATTTGAAGTACATTGTAACACATGGAGCTTGTGTAGTTTAGTACCAGACTTTCAAAGTCACATCATCTCCTTAAGACAGTGATAGATGCTGAGAAGGATTCTGAACAGCATCCAGCTTGCTGTAGGCTAGGCACAGAGAGAAATAGGTTGTTGCTTGAGCTAGATTTGCCAGGTAACAGTTACACCATAACAAAAAAATTGGCCATATTAACCCATCTACCTTCTTGCCTTTTTTAGCTGCCAGAATAATGGGAGAATCTGGCCTGGTAACTGTAACGTATTAGTTACTTGGACTCTCTCTTCTTGGCATGCAGATGTTCTATTAATTAATTTTTTCTGTAGTAATTCATCACAGAATATTTAAGTTTCGTGGCTTGTGATTTGGAAGAGGAATACTCATTTTCCTAGTTCATGAGGCAGAAAGATAACAGGAGCAGATGGTCCAATGTGGCAAGACTAGATATCGATGAATAGCTACAGCTAGATTGCCTCAATGTACTACACATTGTTCAGCACTCTCTCTGTGTGTGTCTGTAGGTGTAGGTTTTCCCAGTTCTCAGAGCTTTATAGTTCAACCACAATAAGAACTATTGATTACACCAGCAGCAATGCATGTAAACATTGGCAGCATCTACCGTTTGCTTGTGATTGGCTTTGAGTCCCAGTGTCGCAAGTAGTTTCTTCAAATTGAATTGTGTGTAGGACGTGCTGCTGTTCGTTTTCCTCCTTTGCTCTGAGCAGCTCATTTTGCTGAAAGTCATGCGAGAATCAGCTGTATTGCTGTGCATCATTATTGAACAATAATCTTACTGTAACTGAAGAATACTGGCAACTGAACCGTAATATCTACTCCTACAGGTTGTCAACAATTTGCCTCTCTCAGAGATCTTAGAAAATTATACTACGTAGTATCATTAACCGTTAAACTTTTTCTCTTCTCCCTCAAACAAATATGACAGCCACTCAGCTGTAGCATCTGGCCTGATGGCCTTGACAGGAAAGATACTTGACATTCAGTCATAGAAAATTAAAATATCACATAATTGCAGGTGATTTCATATCATTTATTACAGTAACGGAAAACCTCTTGTCTTTCAGCATGCTGTTTGTACATTGGCCACAGCGCAATTTTTCAACATACAAGAAATGCTGATTTTCTACACTAAAAAAATTACAATTGAAAACTAAGAAAGTAGCAATGAAAAAAATCACTAAGATCAAAACATGTCCCTAAAAAAAAATCTTACTTTCTACTTTCGATTAAAATTCGTAAATTAATTTCAACATTGTTTTAAAAATTTTATTATTTATTTTCATGCTTAGGACAGACATGTCAAATATCACTTTGGCTGCTGAAGTATTTCCTGTGGTTTTGCCCCCTTTTCTCCACCTGCCTCACTAAAAGTTTTTTGAAGAAGTGGAAGTCACCAAAACCCACCAAAAATATACTAGCTGAATTCAGAGTTGGAACAGAACCAGCTACACTTTAAAGTACCATCATCTTAATTATGTTTCGCTTATACTACATGAGTTTGTAGATTATTTTTAAAAGATCTTACTCTCCAGCTGTGTTGTACTCTTCCAACCTGATATTAAATCTTTTCTTTTCTAATCTGCTTTTAACATTCAAATTCCTCCATAATTTTCTTCAATATACAAATTTGAAATTGATTATTGCTGGCACTGAAATGTAAAAGTTAATTGCTTATCTGGGAGAAAAAGCAAAAGCATAAGATAAAAGTGGAATCATATCATGGATTTCATTTGTGGAAGTTAATTCATATTCATTGTTGCTTACATTTGCATAAACAGAGGTTTATGCAAAGAAAGAACACAGGTACAGTTAATATTTCCAAACCGTTACGCATTTTTCAAGTGGCTTTTTTTATCTTTTATCTTTTTGTCTGGACTGAAGTAAACACAAAAGAAGGCACACAAGAATGATGATACGAGATTACCATTTCCCAGTTTATACAAATTATGTGCATCTATAATCACAGCACCCCAGTCTTGCAATCCCTTGTTGGAAAACCCTGAGTTACACTGATGTGGTGAGCCCTTGGGCTGGCCTGTATTGCTGTCTGCTAATGTTCGTGATAAGTACTCGGGAAAGGTAAATTAAAATTAATTCCAAATTTGGGTATTCAGTTAAGATATATTAGTTCAAATTTGGTTATCCCTAGAGCTTCATGGAAGCTAAGGTTTCTGCTCTGCTTCCTGAAACTGGGGTCTCTTTGATGCTCTGTGTTATTACTGTTTGAGTGGAACCATGAAGCTTCCTCTCTGTGAGATGTTTCAAAGCGTGAGAAAAGACAGATTATCCAATACATGATATGGTTGATTATGCTATTTATGAAAATCCTGCTGGATTTTACATGTTTCTGTAATTTCACACATTCATTCTGCCTCTCCTAGACACACATCAGTTTGTGCTGTCATAGAGAAATTTCTGTGCACAGGAAATATGAGACTCGCTTTTTCAAGGTGCAGGAAGCAAGAGATTCCTCTCAAAGGAGTGGTAGGCTGTTCTGGAATGGGCATTTCCATTTGAATTTTAGATGCCTGCAACATTCAAGGATTGCCAGAAAAGAGCTTTTCATCTGAATAGAATAGAACATATAATTCCTTTAGCTGAAAGAGAACTATTATACACGCATAAGCATAGCATGATGTTTAAATGTGATAATGTATCTGTGGCATGGTGCTTTTTCCTCGTTTATTCTCAGTTATTATGTTCTCTGAAGAAGTCTGGTTAGGTGGGAATTTCTAGACAGAGGAAAGTTGCTCATATGCCTGTGGGAGCTAGGGAACAAGCTCAAGGGAGAGAAGAACTAAGAGACTACAGGTTTGGGCAGGCAAATACTCACAGCAGAGAGCTGGGAGCCTGCTTGGAGCTCCTGCTGAGACTGAAAGTGCTTGAGGAGCTGGGAAGAGGCAGTCAACCCACAGAAATAACGAGAATTTCCTGGGGACTGTGCAGAGTTTACTGCATCCCGGAAAGTCACTCAGTTGACTGTAGCAAAGCCCGAAAGCAAAAATCGCCTGCAGGGGACACATTGAGAACATTATGTATCTCTCTCTCTACTTACGTGTTTTCCTAGTCTCTTGGAATTTTCTGGGTTTTTTTCTAAAAACAAAATTATCTTCCTAATTTATTTTCTAATTAAACCTTTGTTGTTGCTCTGATTAGTAGTAAAAGTGGTTTAGTCTTCCTTGCAGACAAATTATAAATAGATCCACCTCAAAATGGATAGAAGTATCACTAGTAGGATTTAAATTTGAAAGTCATATTATTTTCTGTACATTGCTAAATATGCACAGACTTGAGATTTACTTTGTTAAATGTCTATAGTGGAAAAAATCACAGATTACATAGGAAAACTGTTGAAATGGTTCTCTAAATCCATTATTTGTAGTAGTAAAGTCTTTGGTAATTGAGCCTAAAACTTTGATATTCTCAGAGGCCAAATTTCATTTAAAGTGGAGATGCTAGATGACGCCAGGGAAAATAAAGGCTGATTCAGAAAGATTGCAGAGCAACTATACAAAAAGTAAATTTGATACTGTCTTATCTGCACAAAAGTGTGTTAAGAAAAGGAGATAGACAAATGTCATGCACTCCATTATATTTTCACAATAAGGTAATACATATGATTGAAAATATTGCAAGAAAAGGAGAATAATTTTGCAGAAGTGATTTGAGGAACTCCCTTGGATTCACAAGTTAGGATTTTGCTGTAATAAGTGATAATGCAAGATACATTGTACTGTAGCAGCAGTAGTACTAGACCACTTCCGCAAAGATGTTAATAGGATTTTCCAACTCTTTCCTGTCTAAAAACAACGGTTGGAGTCCAAGATTTACTCAGTGGGCTTATAAAATATGTGTAAAAATACACCCTAAACCTTTCTCGCACTATATTTCCAAGAGTCAGATACTTCCTTATACTGTAATCTTCATTAAGTCACTTTAAATGGTATTTAGGATTACTGTATGTCTTAAAAAATATATTTAGAGATGCTTAAAACTTCATGCAAATGATATAACTCCTCTATAAGTTACCCTTATGCAACATGGCTTCTCATACTGGATATATTTACACACACTTCTCTGTCTACATGTGAGGTTTTCAAATATGTGGAGTATATTAAATGCAAGCAACTCTAAAAAGAATTTTTTATTAAAATGTTATATTCAACTGATTTAAATTATTCTATTTTGTCTTCAGCTGCTCAAATATTTAATCTTTTATAAGGCATTGAAATATTACAATATATTTTAACAGGAGTCCAGCCTTAAAGTACAGTTTCCTTAAACTCACTCTAAATTAACTCGGAGAAGTCTCTCAGTCTTTTCTAATAATCTATAAAATCTGTCAGAAGAGCTGGAGAAGAGCGAGTCCTCCTGATTACAGGCTAGCCCATAGGTTCTTACTGGTACCAATAAAAAGCCACTCAGATGATTAAGTTGACTGAAATGCATTTTAAAAGTGCTGCTGGCTGATAAAATCTGACCTGTTTGTGCCATTTTTTAATTTCCTTTGTAATAATTATTTTTTATGAATTTATTGTTAATCATGAATGTTTTTAAGTAGTTATACTTAAGGTATACTTAAAGTAACTTAAGTTATACTTAAGGTAACTCACCAAAGTTTCTTCAGTATGCTTACACTGCCATCTGTAGGGTACATTGCTTTTTTCCCCCGCCCATACAGTTACATGCAGTAACATGCCACATACAAAAGATGTGTTACATGGCATGTAGTCTTATTATTTCAGTTGTAGACTGCAGAATAATGTGCATATAAAAAGGGTGGGGGGGTTGAGAAAATATAACTTTCTTAAAAGATAGCAGATACTAGAAACTAGGTTTTCCAAAGCAGTTGAATGGATACTCAGCATCATACCTTAATATCCAGGCAGCTTGCTTCATCTACCCAGGTGCTGATGCAGAGGGCAGTATTGTGTTGGCCAACAGTGTAAGTGGGAGTACCGGAGAATAATATCCTCTTATGTCCACAAAAGGGTTTTTAGGTGCTGTTAAAACTTGAACTGTTCTTTCTGAAAGACTTGGTTCCTCCCACGTTAACAATTTTCCCACCTTTGCCAGTCTTAACAAGCTGGTCAGCCACAGCACTTCCTCATAAGAGTAACCTGAGGGACATCTAGAGAATGACTCAGACTTCTATTTCTAATTATTTCATTCTTATCTCTTATCCACTGGAATTCAAGTTCCACCCAGTATACAGTTTTGCAATAAGCTATGCAAGAAATATAAAATATTGTCATGGAAAAATTTAATATATTATTACAATAATTTATAAAATTAATTATACAAAATGAGATATGTATGTTAGATACACTAAACTGCAAGCAAATGCAAGTACATATGGATGTTCATAATCCAGTAAAATATGTTCACGGCTCCAGTACTTTTTGGAAAAAAATAAGAGAATCTGTTTTGTAGCTGAAGCAGACTCTTGCCATTATGATTGTACATCTTCATGGCCCGCCAGTATCTTCAGAAGGTATTCCAATATCTGACACTTAAAAATTCCTTCTTCTTTCGTTTCTCTGAAATCAAGGGACATATGGATCTTTTAAAAGGGAACAGTGGTTTCTCATTTAATATATGATGTAATAATATCAAAATATGCAGTGCATATTCTGTAATTCTTCTTAGAAAATTTTCTTAGATTTGTCGTAAGTCTTCTAATGGCTGGAGGTCTAGACATTTTCAAATAATTTTCACTTTGCAAAGTTTTTAATAGCCAATATATATACACATATAGGTATACCTGTATATAAAAAAGTTTTCCAGACTTTTGCAATTTTTTTCTGATAGAATGTATGGAACGTTTCATAAAGGTAAACAAGATGAATTTCAAAATAAATACTTCAACAAACAGTACTCTGGCTTCAATACTGTCACTTTCCTATGGGTATTATTGCTGAATGCTTTATCTTTTGCTAAGACATGGTTCAATATCACATATATCTCTGGCAGGATTAGTACTGGGAAAAATGGAAGAATCAGGACATAGAAACCTTAAATAACTTGCTTGCATGGGTTTAATTCTGTAAGTATAGACTTAAAGGTGGAGATTGTTATGTTATCTTAAGATATTAGGCAAGCTTTTACAATTTCCATTCTTGCTATGACATCTGTTGGACAAATTCAATTTCTTGCAATGTCCTTTAAAAATACTAAATAATTAGTTTTCACATCCAGATATTCAGGAAAATAAAATCAATGTGAGCCTTATTCTTATAAAGCGATGCTAGTTCTTTCAAAACAATGAAGTCTGGACAAAAGTTGGTGGATGATGAATACTGTAAGGATTACAAATGAACTGAAACCTTTTTTCATAACCTGCATAAAGTTTCTGGAAAGAAACAGCTGAACAAATTGTATCTTCTCATCTATGAAATTAATATTTTTGGACTGTAATCAGAATTGCTTTCCATTTCTCATCCAGTTCATCCCAGATTAAAAAATAATAATAAAAGACAGAAAGCAAATCCTACTCATTATGGTTACAGTCTCATACTATTAAAAAAGAATATTTTGTGACAAAGGAACAATTTTCAGCAGCAGAGCTTCTAATACCATATGAATGTCAAAGTCATATACAGTTTTGATCAATGAACTATTGATATCTGTCTAAAGATGACCTTCGTAACTTGGGGGCAGAGCTGCACAATACCCGTGTGGGAAGACAGTGTATGGATACACTATTATTAGAGATTAGAAAAGCTTCTGTTACCCTTGCATCTTGGTGCTAGTACATCGTGATTGTAAGCTGCTCTATGGTTAAGAATTTGGGGGATTTTTATTGGCATGAAAAGTGGAAATTTCAGTAAATTATGCTTATTTGAAGACATCCGAAGTTGTCCAAAGTGAAATAGCAATCTGCTGTGTCATCTTAAAAAAAATCTCAATAGTCCCTTTGCCAGAAAGTCAGGGAGCTTTTGGAACCAGAAGACTGTGTACTGGAAAGAGAGAGTGAGGTATTTCTTGTTCCAAGAGTCTCTATTCCAATTCCATTCAATTTATTTTTCTGTGGTTATTTTCTTTGAGGCTAGCTTGTTTCATTAGTTGAGCTTCCCCCATCTCTTGCATTCTTTTTGTGTTAAGGTGATTTAAATTATTCAGTGGAACAGTGGAAGCTGTTCGCCTCAGTATTTGTTTTGTGTTAGGTTCAATCTAGGGTTACGTAGATGAACTTATGCTTACACAAACTAGAGGCTGGTTGGTCTACAACAATGCTTACACTTTAGTAAGCTCAATTATTTGAAATTTTGTCTCATATCACAATATTTTTTTCTGAGTTTTATTTTAGAATTTTAACTTCATTTTCTTGTAAAAATTGAGGCTTATTTTTTCACATTTTGCAGTTTCACCCACTTCATGATTGTAAGACAACAGGAGATGGAAGAGAAAGAAATTGTCATTGTGCTGGTAAGTTGCATAAGCACATTTTCATGCACACAACTTAAAAATAAAGATGATGCAAATAAGGTACAATTTACCTATTAATTTGTTACTGATAGCTTTTGTTTGCAATGTTTTCTTTTTATAGTTAATACTATGTAGGATTCTGGGGGTTGGGTGGGGGTTTTTTTGTAAAAAGTTTAAATTGTTGTTCAGTTAAAGTTGTTGAGAAATCCTATCTTCGTATATTCCAGGATTTGAAAATATATTAACCTCTCCATTCTACATGGCCATTGAACCCATTTCATAATGATACTGGCATAAGGAAATTTTGTACATTACACTTCTTAAGCATAAAACTTGTTTTGTGTTTCTTCTGAAATTAAGAATGATAACTTGTTCTTATAAGCTAAGCGTTGAGGTTTTTGTCTCTGCTAGGAAATAATTGCAGGAATCACCCAACTGTTAACATATTGTTACATAATATCATTCTTGTATTGATTAGCCCTTAATACTGTTGTCATGTGTATAACAATTGAATCCAAGTATTGAACGTTTATGCATAATTGCTTGTTTCCTTTACCTTTCCCTCTTTATCTTCCTTAGTGTTAACTACATCTGGTTTTATTTTTTTCTTGCTATTTCTACAGAAACCTCCCAATATATTGTCACTTTCTAGAAGCTTTTCTGGAATCAAAATTATTGTTAAACACTGTGAGAGTGGAGCTGCTTCAAAATAATTTTGCATATAAATGTCAAAGACTGTAATGTTGGAATGAACTTAACGTTTTATTCCAATGTATTGAAAACATTGAACAAATGAAAGTGGATTTCAGCAGTTTTCTACTTTGCGTACCTTGGCATTGTTTGTTGGTTCAATCCTGCTGTTTTAAAGAAGTTGAGGTGGATCCAAAATCATAGCTATAGTTCAGTCTGATGTGCAGTGCAGGATTCAGTTTGCCAGCTGGCAGCTGATTTCTGCAGTCCAACTAAGAAACTCTCTGTTGATGGAAATACAATTGTGCCTATACGTTTTTATCAAATTAAGTATTATGCAATAAAGCGTACATTTCTGCTAACATGTATTCGCTTTTCAGCGCAAAGAAGGACTTGCTCTCTGAAACATGTGTTTTATGCAATACTGCAGTGTGTAAGTCAGGGGCTCCCCTGGGCCCCAGCTGCTCTGCTCCGAGGGGGAACTCAGGTGGGAAGAAACGTGCCCACTGTGCTGACCATTTGTACACCAACACCCGTGAGCAAAAGGGAGGGCAAGCAAAGTGACGGTACGGACTTGCTGGCACACATCTGTATTCCCTCAATCTCTACACATAGCCTTGACGACCTGTACCTTCAAATCACATCGTAACAGGCAAGCTGAATGCTTAAGTAAATTAGATTTCATACTTAATTTGACAAGATATTTATATGTTCAACTTAGGATAACACTAACTGTCGATACACTCAATATGGAAAATGTCGGGGCCCTGAGAGTGTTTATGGGCATCAGTGATCCAGAGCAACCTCCCCCACGCTCATGGTCCTGGAGCCCAGTCAGTGCCCCGGGGTCCTCAGTCCTGCCCCTGTGACACCATCGGGTATTTGGTCTCCAGATGTGCCCCAACGAGGCCCTGCCCAGCCACGGGCAGTTACAGTTGTTACATCAAAAAAAAATTACTGGGTATGAATGTTAATTAAATATATATGATTTCATTTCATGAAGGTTTGGTAAAATCTTTGAAACCCTGTGTTAGTGTAACCAATACTGCTGCTGGAATGGAAGCAAAATTAACTGAGTTACAGAATATAGCATCTTGACAGGAAATATTAAAATGGGACAGAACTGGAAATGTTCTTCATACAAGTTCTCTTCAAAACATTGACTGTTATTACAAAATCTAGGTCATGGACATAAGACCTGTCATTTCAAACAAAACAAAGGTACTTTTAGTCAAATACTCTCTTTATAATAATAGGAGACAATTAAAATAAAAAATTAAAACACCATAGCTTTTTATAAATTTCAGAGCTTCAAAACCATTCTTGCTTCAAAATATGATCACATTGTATCTTTAGTGATTCAGATAACTCGTCTTTTCAACTGTCACCAGGGGACAAGTGTAGATGCTATGTCACTCATGCATTCCTAATCCGTATTTAAAACATTATTCTTTCTGTCCTAGTCAGATGAGCAATGAGATAAGTAACAATTGTAACTTCAGTTGAATTAGAAAAAGTACATTAAGTTAACTTTTTTTAAAGCTCATTCTAACAGAAGAGGGGCAAAATCATCCTAGCAATAAATATGGTTATATTTATGGGGATACTATAGTATGTAACTTCTGGTTAACAGATACTATATTCCAACAATTCATTATTATTATATTATTCACTTATAGACTGAGTGTCAGGTACAGCATCTCTTGTTCTGAGCTGCTGTCATTTTTAATTTCTGCTGATTGATTTATTTAACATCATTAAAAAGTATTGCGCATTTGAGTTGGTTGTAATTAAGATGCCTGCATTCTTAATGTAGCTACTTAACTACATCTGTTTCAAAAATCAATATGACCTCTTAAATAAAGAATATGGGCTATTTGTTACTTGCTTAGAAATGCATATTACTGGAAGTGTGCATGTGCTCAGCTAAGATAGGCTTCTAAAAATATTAAGTATGCAGCTACAATTTTATTGGAACTCTTGTAGATGATTATTCTTGCATCTATTGAGAATCTATTTTTTTGCCATTGCAGAAGTTTATTTGGTTTTTAGCTAACAATTACCTGAATACAGCAGTATGTATGGAATGGGATATCACTGCAGTGGACCATGTGATGAATAGGAAATAATTTTTTTCTTCAGTAAAATGATCTTATTTATGATTATAATTGCTGTTAGTCTTTCAAATAGAAATGTTCTTGTTCATAGGCAACCCTTTTGAGACTGCAAAGACAAAATTCGTCCTAACTGTAAGTCATTTTCCATGTTTCATCTTTATAAAGTCAGTTGCAGAAATATTTATGGAAATGTTCAGTAACAGTAAATGAAATATTAGTATAGCAATATATTTAAACAAAATTAAGTCTTTATATCACTGAAGTCTTTACTGAGTAACTTAGTGATCTTTTTATGGTCTTTATTAAAAATATAAATGCAATAGCTAATAATAAGTCTACAAGACTTTGTTTTCCCTAAAATATGAGGGTTGGAAAGTAATTTTTTCTTCAAGGAGAAAGAACATTAGATCATTAAAGATGATCTACTCAAATTTAGAAGTGTGATATTTTTAAAATCTTTTTTAATTGGCAATAAAACATTTTTTTCCTACTTAGAAATAAAAATAAAGAAGGTGTGTTATTAGATATGTACTAGAAATTATTAACCTGAGGGGATATTATTTACTTTAAAAAAATGTTTGCTTAAAATTGGGTCTGAATATTTAGGTCAGTTAGAGTTGAAATGGTCAGAGCACATTAAAAAATGCCATTTTTACTCCAAGAGAACAATTAACCACTATATATCAAAATATGACGGGTGGATTTAGAGTGTTTTTAACAAAGAAAAGGAAGTACTTCACTTCTTATTTCCATGGTCTTTAGTTACTCCAACAATTTATGCTCCTTGCCTATGCAACACTTCAGAATAATCAGTGTTAACATCATAAAAAAAATATTTGTTTCTTTTTCTTTCTGGATAAAGTAGAAGGTTACAATTGCTCAGATTTGTTAAATGTCGTTCAAAATCTAATCCTGGAAGCTCATCATGGTACATAAATCTGGACTGGAAAAGACAAAGAAGTAGTCATTCCTGTTCAAATGTATGTACGGCAGCTATGAAGTTCAAAAACTTGTATTCATCAGTCGGTCAGCAAGAATACTCCTATTGTACAAAAATTGTTTAAGCATGATCATTTGAGTAAATTTTGGAAGCTGATGATCTTTGCTTCCCTACTAAGTTAGTAATATTGTAGTTTCTCCCCTAACTCCTCCAGCAAAATGTTGTAGAGGATAGAAATATGAAATTTATTATTTTTTATAGGAGTTTAATTCTTTGCATAAGGATTGCAATGTCTTGCATTAAAAAAAATAGTTGACCTGACCATTTCACCTAAATATTTAGTTTCATTTCTGTGGTTGTGTACAGATGCATTTGTTTTTTCCATTTAAATGGATTTTAATATATACATAATAAAAGGAATTGATTACAATGAGAGAGAAAATTGCTTTGCAATAAAGGATTCTTGATTCTCTTATCCCGAGAGATATACGCCCATCTGTTACTACACAAAAAACCTGAAACAATTACAGAGTTAATGCTCTGAAAAACTTGTTAATTTGTCATACCATTAAAAGTGGTTTAAAAAAAAATTCTACGAATGATAATGTGGTACTGATGATAAGCTATGATAAATGATAAGGACTTTGTGTAGTTTACTTTGTAAGTATATAGATTAGCAAAATATGTCCCCTAAATTGGTACGTATAACACGTGTTTTCAAATATAAACGTGTGTCCTATTACAACCATGCAATCAATACTTCTATCTCAGTTGTTAAGGTAATGTGTTATTAGATATTTCCTGTAGTGAAAAACTCTGAGGTTACTTTAAGCTTTTAGTCTTGGGTTTGCTGAATCATGATTTCACACAATTTCAGTGCAGTTTCAGTATTTTCCTGGCTTTTTTTCCTGGATTTCAGTTAGCCCTTGTGTCGTGGTAGTGCTTGCTAGTAGAAAAGCAGTAAACCACCTGGCTGGCGGTTTTGATCCATTGTACTTTGATATTCATTCTCTTTGGCTTGTTTAGAGCTAGCGTATATGATACAATTTCTCTGTAGATCATGGTTTTCCCATCTGAGTAGGAGAAACTTCCTCTGGGAGCTGTAGACAATTAATATGTCATGTGTCAGATTGAGTCTTCTTGAAAGCTTTGTCTGTCTTGTCTTAAAGTGCCTGTTGAGTTCAACACTACTCAAAATTTAAACTAAAGACCAGCTTATAGTAATTACAGATATGTCAGGAACAATACTTCAGGTAAAATTAAAATGTCTAAGTTCTTCCAAGCTGTAGGATGTTATTACATATTCAATTCTTTATCCATTCCCTTGAGAGAAATAATACTGGAATAGCCATGATTGGCTTACCTAATAAGTGAGACCAAATGAATTTGAGATTGCTCAGCCTGCAGGCAATAATGCACCCTAATGCTGTTTACAATCAGCATTTTTCCACAAGCATCCAGGGACTCTAGTGCTAAAGAGGGAGTGTGTAGCTAAAGCTGAGAGCATAAGTGATTCCTCTGAATTTAGTAGAGCTGTTGATATGCTTAAAAATTAAAGGAGTATTTGAATGCTCACCTTAGTAGGAGCCATTGTCCTGTGTAACTGGAGGACTGTGCCATAGTACAGAGTTTGTATATTTCTTCACTTGTGTGGCCATTTCTGTGAAGTCCTGACCCGAGGTGACTGTCATCCTTTCTGTTGCATTGCTGGTAGTTACAAGAGACAGTTAGAAAACCTCTTTAGAGAAAAACTGCGTATCAGACAGTAGACACTCGGTTTAGCAGTCTCCCACAACATCCTTCTCTCTAAATTGGAGAGTTACGGTTTTGATGAGTGGACTGTTTGGTGGATGAGGAAGTGGGTGGATGGTTGCATCCAGAGGGTAGTAGTTGGATGGAAATCAGTGACAAGTGGTGTCACTCAGAGGTCTGTACTGGGATCAGTACTGTTCAGTATCTTCATCAATGACATAGTGAGATCGAGTGGACCCTCAGCAAGTTTGCAGGTGACACCAAGCTGAGTGGTGTGGTTAACATGTCTGAGGGACAGGATGCCATCCTGAGGGACCTGGAAAATCTCAAGAAGTGGGCCTGTGTGAACCTCATGAGGTTCAACAATGCAAAGTGCAGGGTCCTGCACCTGGGTCAGAGCAATCCCTGGTATCCATACAGGGTGGGGGATGAACAGGTTGAGAGCAGCCCTGCTGAGAAGGACTTGGGGATACTGATGACTGAAAAGCTGGACATGGGCTGACAATGTTCACTCACAGCCCAGAAGGCCAACCATATCCTGGGCTGCATCCAGAGCAGTGTGGCCATCAGGTCAAGGGAGGTGATTCTGCCCCTCTACTCTGCTCTGATGAGATTCCACATGGAGTACTGCATCCAGCTCTGGAACCCTCAGCACAAGAAAGACATAGACCTGTTGGAGTGGGTCCAGAAGGTGGCCATGGAGATGATTAGAGGGCTGGAGCCCCTTTGCTGTGAGGACAGGCTGAGAGAGCTGGGCTTGTTCAGCCTGGAGAAGAGAAGGTTCTGGGCAGACCTTGTTGCAGCCTTTCAGTGCTTAAAGGGGGGGTTATAAGAAAGGTAGGACAAACTTCTTAGCACGGTGTGTTGCAATAGGACAAGGGGTAATGGCGCTAATGTAAAAGAGGGAAGATTGAGACTAGATAGAAGGAAGAAATTCTTTACAAGGAGGGTGGTAAAACACTGGCCCAGGTTGCCAGGTTGGTAGATGCCCCATCCCTGGAAACATTCCAAGTCAGGCTGGACAGGGCTCTGAGCACCCTTATCTAGTGCAAGATGTCCCTGCTTATTACGGGGGGAGAGGGGGTTGCACTAAATGACCTTTAAAGGTGCCTTCTAACCCAAACTATTCTATTATTCTATTGATTTTCTTTTTGGTTCCTTTTTAGTCAGTTATGTAAATGGTGAAGAGCTTAACTTTTATGAATTACCAGCTTTCAGTATGCTGAACAGAGTTACAGTTTGCGCTCATTTTAAATTAAGTTATTAATGTGTTTATGACATTGAGAATGGGTTACTTCACTAAATGCATCATTACGATTCACTCTAATGTTCTTCTGTTTTGTGACTTATACGAAGAAAACAAGTTGACAGAAGAGTTAGAAACAGGAACCATTACTGGCAACCTTTTTTAGAAATGAACAAGTTACAGTTTTGGAAAAGTAGAATATCTGCCAGAAAAACAGATTTTGATAACTGAGCCTGTCAGGAACAGCCTGAAGGTCAGCATATCTGTTGATGAGACCTACTGTAGAGCAAACAATTTACTGGATGATTCAGCAACGTTTCTCAAGGAGTGTATCATTCATCATTGTTATAACAACTGAGAAGCAAAAATGTCATTAATTTCTTTCTACTGTTCTGAAGATTTGGAAAGCTTGCATCAATTTCTTTGTTTATCAGATTACTCTTTTCTGAAATGGATCTAAAGGCAAAAAACCCTGAGCATTTAATAAGAGTGTAATTTTAAAATTATCTGCCAATTTGGTGTGCATTTTGTGTTTATTGTTTCATAATGCAGCGTGAATGCACTATATTTCTAACATTCCTGATGTGGCCATTGATTATATAGAACAGAATAGATTGTATTATGTAAACTGTTAAATCCATTGGGTATCTGTGAGCAAGTGTAGGGTTTGCAAAGCACACAGTGCTGTGCCCCATCTGACCGTAAGCCAGTTTTTGGCAGTGACATACATAAAGTAATTGTGGTGTTGAAGAGCGGCTGGGCTCCATGGGTGATAGCCAACTGACAGCATGGGTCCTGGTTGCTGTCTACACTCATAGAACACACCATTGGTTCCAAGTGTGAAGAACAGAAAGAAACATGTTCAGAAGGATCAACAGAGAGAGACTTCTGAGATTATCGCTCTCTACAACTCCCTGAATTGAGGTTGTAATGAGATGGGAGTCGGTCCCTGCTCCCAAGTAAAAAGCGATAGGACAAGAGGAAACGGCCTCAAGTTGCGCCAGGGGAAGTTTAGGATGGATATTAGGAAAAATTTCTTCACCAAAAGGGTTATCAAACATTGGAACAGGCTGCCCAGACAAGTAGTGTAATCATCATCCCTGGAGGTATTTAAAAGACACGTAGACGTGGTGCTGAGGGACATGGTTTAGTGGTGGTTTTGGCAGAGTTAGGTTAAAGGTCCCTTCCAACTTAGATGATTGTGTGAATTGCAGCAACAGAGATGATCATCATGATTTATCATGCAAGTAGGGAAAAGTGAGATTTCATTGCAAGACCCTTTTACGCTGCCATTACTAGCAGAAATGAGTTTCTCTACTTATACAGTCTATTGTTCTAGTTTGAATTTGAATTAAACTAAGCTTTAGAAGCCTGGGTTTGGTTTGGTTTTGGTGTGTTCACAGGATGGGAAAAAGATGTTGACAGGGTTAACTGAAATTCTGGCCAACTCGTGTGCAGTCTCAAGAAAAATGTGGGCAGTCATACAACTGATTTCTATGGTTTTGATTGTGTGTATTATATGAAAAGGTATGTTTTCTGAACTTAGGTTTACAAACTTGCTTGTTTTAACAAACTTTTAGCTAGAGAAGAGATTTTACCTGAAGGAAGTAACCCTAATTCCTACTTGGGTGTGTTCACAGAATGGATGCACTTAATTTTTGAGATAAAATTATAGGCTATGTCCAGGCAGTATCCACAAAGTTGTAACGGTATTCTGTGTTAGTTGTGTATTCGGTGCTTCAGTGAGATCAGTTTCTAACAGATCACTGAAGTTTTTATTTCTTCCTTTCCTTACATGCACTGTGTAACTTTGTAGTCTCCTTCACATTCTGGACATGCAAAGTTTTTTATTTAATTTCTTAGAATTTGTTGCATTTTTTATTAGTACCCCATAAAGTAGTTTTAATGATTTTTACATAACAAAACCCAAGTTTAAATATCAGTTTTTCAATGTATAATGAAAAGATAATTCTAAAAATCTAGGAACTTGATCAAAAAAGTAATTTTGTAATTGGGCTGCAGGGAAGATTAAAACTGAGATTTGCATTAGAGCTGACAATTTGGCAATCAGATTTGATTTAACAGAAAACATGACCTGAATCCATCAAAGAGAATTAAGAAACTATAAATGATTCACTTATGTCCTTCATGTTTCTAATCTAATGGCTAAACAAAAATCATATTATTAACAGGCATGTCCTCATGACTCTAAATATGTTAGGAGAAGCAGAAGTGACATGTACCTACCACATGTACTGTTTGTTTAATATAGTCTTCCAAAGGAGAAATAAAAATTAAATTGTTTCAGGATGAAGTATGAGCAAACATAATTTTGATTTTGCAACATTTATTATGGTTATGTGGATTATTTAGATGCTTACCTGTAGGACTTGCATGGTCAAAAGTACTTTTGAATAGGCATCATTTCAATCCTTATTTTTTTAATTATGGTCCACTGATTTTCTCCATTTTCTGACTTCAAGTAAAAATCCAAGTGCTAATTCAGCATAGTTTCTGGTCACAAGAGACTGGAGAAGCATCTAAAAGCTAACTATAGCTATTTCATTTCAACACAACCTAGGGCCTAACCCATCCTCTTATTTTTATGCACAGAGCAATCCTCAAAAACCAAAAAAGCAGAAGGAGAAACGCACACAGTTAGGTATGCGCATACATCTAAATCACTTCTATTTCACTATTTGTTTCTCAAATCAAAATGAAAATAATTAGGAAGAAGAATGTGTCTGAAAAAAAACCAACATTCATTTTGTACAGAATGTGTTTCAGATTAGTGTTCAGTGTTTCACGTCTAGCCTAATGTCTTCTTATAAAGCAGTTATGAAAATGTATAAACTCTTTTAAGTACCACTGGATTGTGGGACAGCTGTTTAAGAACTTAAAATCTATTAAAATTTCAGATCTTTCCCACGTGAATATAAACCAGATGACAGTTACATAAATACATCAACATAGGCAATAAGCAGTAACTCTTTGCCTCATTATTTACCTTTCATGTTGTACAAAATCTGTTACAGTTCATATAATTCAGTTTAATTTCATTACAATTAAGTATAAAACTTTGTATTACCGTATCTATCCAATTAAATATTTTACCCTGAACTTTTTCAAATCTCTCTTAACTAATGGCTGGTGTCTGCTACTTCACAGATTGTGGTTTTTTGAGAGAGAAGAAAAACCAACACAACTACTTGTTTCACCTTTTGTAATTAATATGGACATGTGGCAAATGTGTGGTAAAAAAAACCACATTCAAAAGTATTTTTTGTTACAGTTTAAATGAATGGACTAATACTGAACCATTTTTTATTCATGTAAACATTCACATTGGAAAAATGGATATCAGTATTTTATGGCTGTACTTTTTAAATCTCTGACTACAGCACAAGTTTCTGATTTTGTATTAATAGTGCATTTGCAAAGATTAAAGAGATCATAAGAAATAACACACAATATAAATATATGCATTCTCATAGAAAAATAAACAAACACAATAAACCCTGAAAACAAAACAACGCCAAAGCAAAAATGGATACTGTTCAATTTGATTAGCTTTATATAGCGTACCGGCTGTACTACTGGCTGGAAATGAAACAAGCCTGTATTCTCTTCACAGGTAGAAATAATTATAAATGTTAAAGGAAAATGTAAATGTGGGGGGGTTTTCCTGGTGATTAACTCAAAGGTGTCATCTATTGCAGTGTAGCAGGTCGTGTACCGCTACCAGATATAAGAAAGGAAGTTTCCAGTCTAAAGGAATGAACAACCAAAAGGGAAGGTGCAGCTCTATTTGCTCAGCTGTGTAATTCCGAGAGAGTTCTTTTTTTCAAGAAATCTAAATTTAGACTGATTCTGAAAAAAAAAATTGGAAAAAAAAAAAGGAATTGTCCACGGATGGGAAATTACTAAGAAGTCAAAAATTCTCTGAAAAATACCAGTATGGAGTACTACCTAGAGTTAGAGTTGCCTAGTGTTTTCTGCTATATGTTTGTGTCTGATGTTTATAACTTTATCACATATTAACAGTTCAGGTTGAAAATTTCTGTGCAAGCTCCCATCTACTTTTGGGGGAAGTAACTGATAAAACATTTAATTATTTCTAAGGAAGAGATTAGGGGAAATCCTAGGAAGGATCCTGAAATCTGACAAAAGAATTTGCACTGTAAAGAAATTACCTTTTATTTTTGGAGGTTTTATTTTCCACTCACCCAAGGAAACTTAACTATATTTTAGGCCAAACTGTTAGCTTCTGGAAAGTCTCATCCTTAGCTAACTTGGTTATCATTTTTGACTTATAAATTCTGTAGGAATTCCAGCAGATCAGTCAGACATGGTGATGTGAAGATGGCTAAACAAGGAAGATCCGCTGTACTCTCAGAAAAGCTGCTTTGGAAGACACTGGAGCAAAGAAAGCAAAAGTGGCACAGAGAGTAAAGCAGAGCAGTGGGTGCAGCCCCTGAGGACAAAGCAGGTGTAGGAGCACAGACCTGGGGAGGAACACGGAAAGCAAAGCAGAGTGGGAGCATGTGGACCATTAATGGAGCCTGTATGTGCTCTTCCAGCTACAACGCATTTAGCTAAAGGGATCGAATTATAGTGAGGTGAGTTTTTAATTTCTGTAAATAATTTTAACATGAATTTTATCAGGCATTTAAATTGAGGAATAAAAATAGGTATGCTGAAGTCTACACACCTTTTTTCTTTTTTAGTAATAGCATTTAGAAGGAAGAAAAGAAGAAAAGACTGCATCCCTAAACAGGTATTTAGTTCTTACAATAAAAATCAAGCTTGTAAAAATCAAATAATTTTAAAGAATGCATTGCTTTCATGCTTCTATGTGAATGTTGATATAAAACCTTCTTTCCCTCTCTCAAGGTCTCCAAATATTATGATTAATCTTAAATGGAAAGCAACTAGGATCTTAGGGAAGGTCTTTGGTGTCTAGAGAGAGAAAGAAATCTGTCTGGCCGGCTGCTAAAACACTCTTGCAGTGACCAGTCTGTACTAAGACATTTCTGGGAGCATTTAATTGCAGAACCAGTCTCTTTAGTTCTTAAATTTGTCCTGTTACCTCCCAGTAATGGTCATTTCTATTTATGTGGATGATATGTTGTCATCTAATTTTCAGTCACAATTTATTTCTAAACTGAAACCTGAAAAGCTAATGGTGCATACAACTAAATGGTATATTAATGATGAAATGAATTTAACTAGTAATTAAGGCACTGACATTTGTGAGTAGCAACTAGTTTTCTAGAACTACTCTGAAACCATTTCCTGAAGGGGAAAATCTCAACCGTATTATCTCTAGTTCACTTACTAGGACAAATAGGAGTGTTACAGTTCTTAAGTGGAGTCAGTTTATGGCATCACTGGAAGAGTCTTCTACTGAAAGTCAGCTATTAAATCTTCAAGCATGTACGCCCTGGATAGAAAGGCTATAGATTATTAATTCTGGTTTGTGAAATAGCTGGACAGTTTCTTTCTTTTAAAACTTTTTTTTTTGTTTATCCTACCTGATCTATTCAATGTTGAATAGAAATTACTCAGATCTGTTGCTGGATTTGTGTTCTTCCATTTTAATCTGCAAGAAGATACAGGACATTCCTAAAAGACTCCTAGTAGAGATTTTCCCTAGTAATTGTTTATAAATATCATTCTTGGGATATTTTCTTGCAACTGTTGGGAGTGGGGGAGGAACGGAAGAGGAATTCTAAGATATCTTGAGAAAAAGTTTTTGAGTTGAACTCTCTTAAGAGACCATAATATACTCCTCATGTTGCTAAGCACATGAATGTACAGAAAATTCTTGTATTTCTCTGTTGCTGCTTCTTAGCCATAGTATCAAAACTGTAGTACTTTTGTGAATCCCTTTCTCACTTTACTGAACACACATACTGGTTTTAAAAATCTATTTTATCAGTTTATTGTTAGCTCAGCTCCCTTTTATAAAGGAACTGAGGAACTGTCAGTTCTATCACAAGAACTGCTTCTTCAAATCAGCTTTATTTTTCAATCTGCTAGTGTTTTCGACTGCCAAGTGAGAACCTTTCATTTTTTGTCTTTTCCCCCTTCTCCTGACAAAATTTAAAACATGAAGGCCCTTTTGCCCATCATATATTTTATTTATATAGGTGGTAGTGTGCATCCTGTGACAAATGCACCTGTCATTTATTCAAATGATAGCAGCCCTGAGGCTAGTGGCACTTTGCAGTTTGACAAGGTGTGCATAAAAGTGTCACTTCCATCACCACAAAGTCCATGAATATTATTCTTTTTCAGTACAGAATATTTACTTGAATGCTATTTCCAAAAAGCTATTGATATACAGTGGTATTTTTGGAATTTGACAACAGAGAATGTGCTTTTTGCTGTGCATAAGAATCATATTTTTTCATCTTACATAAAACATGGGAAACTGAGGAACAGAGATGTTAAGTTATCTGCCCTCAAAGTCAAGTAGTATCAGTCTGGAATGCTATTCTGCTCTTGTTCTTCACCCTCTAGTGACCTGACCAAACGAGCTCCAGAAGAATTATATCCTTGAGATCAAAGGTTAGCAATTTTAGTCCTTCAAGTAGAAGTCTTTGTTGTAAGGATTTTGCTTTTGGCTTTGTTGTGGTTTAACCCCAGCTGGCAACTAAACAGCACACAGCCACTCACTTTCTTCCCCCTCAGTGGGATGAGGGAGAGAATCGGAAGAGTAAAAGTGAGAAAACTCATGGGTTGAGGTAAAGACAGTTTAATAAGTAAAGTAAAAGCCGCATACACAAGCAAAGCAAAACAAGGAATTCGTTCACTGCTTCCTGCGGGCAGGCAGGTGTTCAGACATCCCCAGGAAAGCCGGGCTCTATCACTCCTAACAGTTACTTGGGAAGAAAAACGCCATCACTCTGAAAGTCTCCCTCTTGTTCCCCCAGCTTTGTAAGCTGAGCATGATGTCCTATGGCATGGAACAGCCCTTCGGTCAGTTGAGGGCAGGTGTCCCGCCTGTGTCCCCTCCCTCCCAGCTTCTTGTGCACCCCCAGACCACACGCTGGTGGGGTGCTGTGAGATGCAGAAAAGGCCTTGACTCTGTGGAAGCGCTGCTCAGCAGTGACTAAAACATCCCTGTATCATCAGCACTTTTTTCAACACAAATTCAAAACACAGCCCATTATGAGCTTCTGTGAAGAAAATTAACTCTATCCCAGCCAAAACCAGCACAGGCTTCTACCTTGTAGAGAAATCGTGATTTCCTTTGAATTATAATGTGATACTAATTCTTTTGTATTCTCAATAATTATTGTTTTATAAATACATTTTAGAATATGTACTTACCTAAGCAGGAAGAGAATATTTTAAAGGTACAAAAGGGAATTACAAGGAATTGAAGGGCATTGACTGTCTTATATCTTTGATGATACTGCCTTTTATACTTTATGAATTCATCTTTTTTCTCTGGTTCAACATGACTGGTAATGACGCAATTATCTAGCAGTGTAAGATGCAATACTTGAAACTATAGGGTTACAAAAATGGCTCCATTTAATGGTTAGATTAAAACTGATTTAAAAAAAAAAATCTGTGTTTTAATATCCTGTAAGAGCAATTAAAATCTGTATTAACATTAGCCCTGGCAGAAAGAGTTTCAGAATTATTTCTCGTCCACATTAATGAGCCTTTATTATAGAAACCCTGAGGTATTTTATATCTCACATGGAAGAGTATAATTAGACACAAATTGATAGGCCTGTGCCTGGTACAAAATTAGAATTTATAACAGACAATTCTGAACCTGTTGTCTGCCTAGTTTTACCCCTAGCAAATGCATCTGCAAGCACTGTAACTAATCCCCTAAAATAATCTGTAACCAATCTCCACGACGTTTCCCATTTCCTGATATACAAACCATTACAGAGTCATCCAGGTGCAATTCTTTTACAGCTTTACTAAACACTATTGAACACCTAATGACCTTGACAAAATTATCTGCATTAGAGTTGTGCGTGCTAATCTGCTTCATTTTAGTGATGATGCTGTGTAACAAAGCAAGATTTTCAGTAATGAAGAACCAGAAAAACCCATTTGTTTTCGTATGTTTTCCTAGCTCCCCTTTTGTTTGGTTCCTGTAGCCCTACATAATCTTTTTTAATTGTGTAGAATTTGTCACACATCAGTTAAATCATTTCGTGCTTATTGTGTTGCAGTATTCAATTCAGTTTCCTTCCTAAGAATAAGAATAGTATAAGACAGTAATGCATTGTTTTACATATATCTGAGTTACAGTTAGAAGTAGAATTATGAATCTACTAAAAGAAAGTTGTTGAAGTGTCTGTAAAATACAAATTGCCATTACCTAAAAGAACTAATCGTAGTCAAAAGAGTTTATTTTGGGAGCTCTATGGTATAACTAAACAGGAAACACTGAATGCTGGTAGATAAAAATCTTGACCTCTTCCTGAAACAGTGTAGTTTGTGGGAGAAATTATTCATGACTGCCTTGAAAATATAACCCAAGAATGGTAATGTTTCATAGCTCATTAGCTTCTGTGATACTCTGAGAACAGAAGAATGGGTATGGATAAAATGTTATGTATAAAACAATGGCCTTCACTTCTTTTTTCATTCTCTTTCTAAACTGTCAAATGATGATCCAGATGTGAAGATTATGTTAAATATTTGAATACTTTCCCTAATCTTGATAGTAATCTGAGTGCTTGGATCTGAATGTCAAATTCTTAGGCCAATAAGGTGTAGGATCAGGAATTCAACAGATATCACCTTATCAAAACTGTACTTCCAGAAACACAGTTTTCTCATAAAAATCCATTCCGTTGAAATCTCTCTAACAGAGCTTTTGAGGTCTCATTACTTGCTTATTGTCTCCTTGACAGCACTGTCAGCAAAAAATGCTATTCTGAACTTCCTATAATGGATTTGACATCATCACAAAGGCTCCAAAAGGGAAACAGATGCAACTGTGGGGAGATGCACTTTGGAGTACATTTCTCTTCAGACTTTGAGAAGGGTAAGAGAGAAATAATGCTGTATGTCTGCTACAAATGGTAGTTCTAGACTGAAGTATATTAAAAAACCCCATTTGATAGGCTGCCTTTTTTTCAGTCATACACTATATGTAGGCAGGCAGTTAGAAAGGGAGAGAGATGGCATATTACATCTATTGGACAGATGGGCAAATGAACGAAGCATTTCTGCGTATGCTACAGTACTACTGCATGCTGAAGGAACAGATAATGCAGTAATTTTTGTTGATTGTTTAAATGTACTTTTCATTAAAGATAGCTCTAAGAAATATTAATGGATTTAGCATAAATACAGAAGTTTTCCCTCACCTTTACAGTGTCATAAACCTTTTTCCTTTTAAGAACATGTAAAAAGAGCTGAAAGTAATTCAGTGTGATATTTTAACATTATGCTTTAAGTGTGAAGTACTTGAAACAGCAGTGTTTATTTGAAAATAAGTTTCCTGGAAGCAATATATTTCTTTATCCTGGTTTGAATTCTATTCAAATTCTATTTGAATTCTATTGAATTTAATTTGAATTCCCGTTCAAGGAATACAAGGGATAAAAGGCGCAAGAAAAAAATAATGGAAATACATTTTTTAATAGCAAGAACTGAAAGTTCAGTGGAGGGGCAAAATCAGTGTAAGTACTCATTGAGACTATGAACCTCATCCTTCAGTAACAGCCCTGTTAGAAAAGAAATACCTATGAAGATGAGAATAAATAATCTGAGGAAAAAAGACTCTAGGAAAAATTTGGAACAACTGTATTTACCCTGGCGTACAGTCATATGTGAAATGTGAGAAAACGTTAATTTTCTCTTCGTTGCAGAGAGCTGGTGTCTCACCAGCTAAGCTGGCGATGATTTGAGGGAAACTTGGTTTATACAGAATTAGGATATTTTTTCACAGTGTCAGAAACCTCAGGAATCTTTTCATATGCCATGTTTGCTTATAGTTGTCAATGATTCTGATTTCGATGAAGCAGTTTTGGAGGACATGGTTGTTCTGAACTAGTGAATGACAGGCAAATTTGATGAACATAGGCCTTTCAGAATTTTTCTTGCTATTTCCTCTCCAGTAGTAGTTTTTTAATTCATGTTAATACTTTTTTTCTCTGTGCTTCTGAATTGTTGTATTTTATTTAATATTTGAATATTTACACAGCTTAAATCAAGAGTCTTAACGCTCGTGCCCCACAACTTTTCAATTTTTAGAAAGTTTTTAGATAACAATTTCCATTGATAATGACTACATCTGTAATACTATAATGCATATATTCTGTGAAGTACGTATTGGCTTGGTACCACATGAGATTTCAAGACATTGAATTGATATAAAATTAACATGACATATATTGAATGGATTGGAAAGAAGACAACTGGCAAGTCTGAATATGAAAAGAAATTACTGAGCAGGTGTGCTTCATAGGTCTCAAGGGGACTGTCTCTTCTGTAACATGTTTATGTTACAGAAAACTGAAAATGTCACTACTAAAATTTCTTAGTGTGTAGCTCGGGATAGACTAAATGAAGAAAAGGCTTGATTATCAATGCATGTGATCTCAGTAAGCTGGGTAAAGTAGATGGTAAACGGTTTATATTCTAGATATAAGAAGCAACTCTGTAAAGGGCATATTTGAGTATGTCTTGTGCCCATCAAATTTCATATTCCTTCTTTAAGCTATTTTATATGTCCCTTGGTTAAGTTTCAGTTTTCCAGTATCTGTTCCATTCACACTGAGGTATGACCTTTCAGTATATCCTTTCAGCAAGAATCTCTGGTTCTTCTCAGCTGGCACAAGCGAAATGTCAGCTTTCAGGCAAAGCGATTTAGCTCTGCACTGTTACCAAGTTGCGTAGCTGGATTTGAACAGAGATCCTACCAGTCTGGCAATTTCTTTTCCTTCCAGCTCTTCTGTGCTCCAAAAGAGACTTAAATGTTTCACTGATCCAGCTATTTGTCAAATACTCATGTTAGTTGAAAAACATTCTTTGTAAAAAAATTAATGTCTTTCTAAAGCCTGACACTTGGTAAGTCAGGACACAGTCAGGGTAAACTCAGGACTAATGTACCTAGTACTTCATAAATATAAACAATTTCCGGTAATGTATAAGTGTGAGAGATTATATCAGCTGCTGATAGTAGTTGAATAATTATAGTCAAAATTATCTGGTGAAATTTTTAGAGGAAAAAAGATACTCAAGAGCAGGTATTTGGGTATGAAACAGTTCTAGACATGGACAGGAGCATGGCCTTCCATAGTTTTTCACAAGGTACATTGCTGGTGCTAAACAAAATACAGAATTGTTGCAAGGAGAATGACTTAGCAATTTCTTCTGTTATAATACATTACCCTTCATGCTGTGCTGCTACACTTTTCCTAGTCTTTTGATAAGAAAGGAAATTTAAAGGTAGACTTGTGAAGGGATTTGAATTTGCATTGGTATAAGTGTATGATTAACAGTCGAAATAGGGCAGCCAAAGCTTCTCATAGCTCGATTTTGAATTTTGGAATGGAGATAGTTAGATTTTTGGAGGCACAAGTAAATGTCTTGACCCTCTCCAATCCTTAATAATTCCAAATAGGCAGTTATAATACAGTTTCAGTGTTTACGTGTAGCTTATTTGTCAAAATAGGACATATATGCCCAGAAAGAAGTACCTTTGTACAGTTAGATGATATTTTACAGAGGAGTTCTGTATGTGAATCCATCCAAGTTTAACCAAAAATAAGAGAAACATTCATGCTATAATTATATGGAGTCAGTTAAAAAATACCTAATTTCACAATAGTTACAGAACAGCAAAGCCAAGTATTGCCCCTAAAACAAGGCAATTAAGCGGAGAAGGAGTTCTCAGTCATTTGTTTATCACTCTGTGAGTTCAGGTACCTGGACTCAGTTCAACTTAATTCAGTCATGGCTGTGGGAAAAATGCCTAATTATTATTCTCTCCCTATTGGTTTTGTGTGAATTTTTTCTCTCTCTCTTTCCACCTTATTAAAAGCCTTTCATGTCCTAAAATCAATGAAGTTATCAGCTGGGAATTTTTTGTCTTAAATCAGGGATTCTTTATACATTTTGCACACAGTATTTAGTATGTTACCTTTGTAAAATTAATTTCATTTGTTTTGATAAGATGATCTTTTTGCCTGGAATCATTTTTAACTATTAGACAGATGGATAGACAGATATACATATACACACGTATAAACAGCCCTCTCAATGAAACCCTGGATGCTAGGTGAACTGTGCTAAAATGTCTTACCTTTCCCTTTCTACCCATTGAAATATCCTCGGGTTTTCCGTCTTCCCAGCAGTCTCACTGGCAAAATGACAGCTTGTATTATGCCCAGGATGGAAGGTGCCTGCAGCTGGCTGGCCAGTATATTTAGGTGGAATAGCTAACTGACTGGTTAAGACTGGTTTGTCTGCCTTCCTGCAAAGATTAATTTGTATCTCCTACTGCTTATAGTCACTGCTTTCTACAAAATTCTGTGGACCTTTTTGTCTGTGATACATCATCTCTTCCAGCTTCTAATTTTTTGTATATTTGTGAATAATTTCAAAATTATTTAGAGGATAGATCTGATAAATATACTTATTTTGTTTTCTTAGAAAAATAAGATAAACATAGTTAAGCAAATACACCAAGAAGCAGTCCTTTTTTTCCCAAAGATACTGTACTGTATGCTGGGCTAAGATATTGGCAATCTGAAGAATAATTGAATTAACATGTTGAGCATACAGTGTAAGATAAACCAAAGCAGAGACTAGAGGTTTTATTGGGGAAAGAGAAGAGGAAAGAAAAGAAGAAAAAGGTGTTTATAACGTTTTGGCAAATGTTTGAGACAGGAAGGCAGTTCATGCAGAAGATGGTAGTTAAAACAGTTACTAATGAAGATCTAAATATTTAGAGAAGAGTGGAGAAGATTTTGCATTTGGACAATCTGAAAGTGAAAAAGCCCCAGACACCAAGGGATGGTGATTGAATGAAAAGGATGGGAGTTAGGTCACCAACCCAGTGAGGAAAGAAGAACAGGTAATGCAAGGAAGATAGAAAATGGTTTAGAAGAGAAGGAAAAGTGGGTAATCAATGTAAGAGGTTAGATGAAAACCCCTATATATTTCAGGCATTTTTTTGTCTTTTTTGTTTAATATTTTTAGATGTGTATGTGCTATTCTTGCAACTCTTATGCATCGAGACATTTTGTTTTCCCGGAGCCTCAGGATGTCCTTTTTATTTCTGGTTAGTGATTATTAACACTGACACTATTGTCATGCTAATTGAAAAGTCAAATTTTAAGCCTGAGTACTTAAAGAACCTTTGGCACTTTTTAATGTAATACTTCTCAAGCAATTTACTTGAAAAAATCAACAGTGTTTAAATATCTTCATATTAAAGATTATTTGAGTAAAATAAGTTTCTGTCTTCTGGTTTTAGATAGGTGAGCTTTGTGTGACTTTACAGAAAGCTATTCTTTAAATATAAAGTACACAAGTAAATATTAAGGAGAAACAGTAGCTTAAACATGAGGTAACTTGAGCAAGGGCAATGCTAACTTTGACCGTACAGACTCAAAAAATACTGATGTCTTCACTAGGATTTGACAGTGATGTGCTGTTAGGTATTAGTTAAATCACTGAGGGGAAAAACATGTGTGTATCTCATTAGCGGCAAAGACAATGCCATGTGTCCTTACTTGCCCTCTTCTGGCCCCTACCTATATTGATTCTTTAGAACTCTGAATTAATGAAGGTACTGAGGAATTACTATGTGTTTATTCATAAAGCACACGAAAATGCTTTATGGTATGGAAACAATATCACCTGATTTTTGCAGCTCAGAGCCTGAGCTGGTAAACCCGAATCAATCTTACCTAGTGCCATGTAGGATGTCCACGTACCACTATCCTGGATTAGGAACATTGAGGATTTTTTGAGACATCGGAGTGTCTCATTTGCACTAGTATAGTCAATACATGTGCAACTGGTTTTATTCTTAGATATTACTATCCACATTAACAAAAAGACCGAGGAAGAGACTGTAGACCTGTGCTGCAAACCGTATCTGCAAATAAAATGCAGCATAGTAAATTATGGTCTTAAGGGTGGAGCAAAGTGTGTCAGATAGTAATCCTTTTTATGATTTCTAAATGCAGTGCCCTGAATTCATTGAAACATTTACTATACAACCTTACACTGTTACATTGTCAAACTCTGTGTCAAACAACAAGTAAGTATTGTACACTAATGAAAATACATCTTTCCAGATTTATTACCTTTCATTGCTGCTCTTGTCCCATAACCTTTAAAATGCAGTGTATCAGACTATATGTCTTTCATTCTAAGTTTTAAAATGTAGAGTTCCTTTACACAGAGTTTCATGAACACTACCAGACAGTTTGTGGCTTTTTTTTTTCCCAGAATGTGTGGTTATTGCAAATAGGGATGTTACGGGACCTGATGCATCAAAAGCGAATGCAAACTAAGGAAACCTCTTTGTTTCATCTTACTAAAATCTACAACATATGAGATTTGCTTATGGAGATTTTGATGGAGTGGATATTTAAGTCTTTTTCTTTATACTGTTCCTAAGATGAGCTTTTTTTAAAAAAAATCATGTTTGAAGCAGAGAAGGGAGTATGGTTAATGAGAGAAGGGAGCGAGCACAAGGCAGTAGTGAGCAGAATAGGTGGATTTCTGTCAGAGCTTCTGTAAGCACTGAGTTTCTGTGAGCAACCACTGATTCTTATTGCAGTGGAGCTGATATAGTGTCAGTTGTCATTATTAATAAAAAGGGTTATAAATTACTTGGCTGAAGTACGGATTCTGTATTACTGAAGTCCATGGGAGCACATGTCGATTCCTTAACATAACATAATTCTGGATTTATGCAGAAAAGTAATTTTTTCTCATGTTATTTTTGGAGAAGGACTGTGTGTACCCTATGTGTTATTTAAACATTTCAGATCCTTAATTTGTCATAGGCTGATGTGGAGGTAGGGTCAAAGAGGACACTTCCCTTACCCTTCTAGTGCTAGTGTTCTTCCAGTCACTGTGTAAAATAGCAGAATTTCATGGTTTGTATTACTTATGAGTCCAGTTAGGCTGCTATTACCACTATGACATTCAAATAATATTTAAAATTATTACATCAATATTAT
Organism: Tringa tobata; assembly: GCA_033628505.1. Taxonomy (NCBI): domain Eukaryota; kingdom Metazoa; phylum Chordata; class Aves; order Charadriiformes; family Scolopacidae; genus Tringa; species Tringa tobata. The sequence continues at coordinate 10,375,791 of JAHREE010000559.1, read as the reverse complement.
TTATAAGGTCAGGCATGTCACAGTTATATTTTTATTAAAATTAAAGACATCATTGCTGTAGGGTAATAAGCTTTTAGATTGCTTATTGTCATTTAAGGGCATATATGAATGTGGTCTGTGATACTTAAACTGGAAATGCTATCTTTACATTAGGATTAGAAGAATGCTTTTTCTGATTACCATAAATATTTCCAAATCTATCAATTCATCGCCATTACTTGGAGATACTTGGTTATGTCTTTAGGATATTTATTGCAACAGCTCTTCCGTATATTAGTTTCAAGAGCTGCACTTTTAAAGCAATTTTTACTCAAAGATCTCAAAGTTCCTCTGGCATACAATTACGGTAAATAAATCTTTAAGTCACAGACAGTGTTTGTGGCAAAGGTGGGAATGCTGGCTCCAATTTCTTGGCTTTCAAGAGCTGCTCATTCTGCAGGTATCAGTTTTGCTTCTTTAGATGTTTCAGACAATTACATGGTTTCATCCAGTTTTGAAAGGTGTCTGATATAAAAACTGATTGTTGCACCACATACGAATAAATTTTGAAGTTCTGTTAATAGTTTTGGACAGTCCAAATTAACATGCTAAGCAAGTGATCTTATATTAATGAGTTGACATAGTAAAATATGGTATGTAGATGTTTTTACTAAGAGAAGACTTAAAGTATAAGTAAAGTATAAGGGGAAACACATTTGAATAGCAAACTAAAATACAGGGAACAGCTGTTTTTAAGTGAGGGCTGTGAGTTTGTTTATGTTGGTAAAACATACTCTGTAAGCACTTCTGTCATGAGGAACAAATAGTCAGCCCTCTTTCACCTTTTTCTTAGCAGATCTATAACACTTATGTTTCCTGGTATGATTTGCTTATACTAATGACGTATATACAAGGATTATTAAAATTCTTACTAATCTCAGTATTGTAAAACAGATGTTTAATCTGTTCCTTCAGTTTTTATCAACAAAATTGACCCAAGGTGGATTTGTACCAACACTTAAAACAAGAAGATTGCATGGCTATAAATATACAAATTTGCCACTTCTTGCTAGAAAACAATCCAGCTCGATTCTGTGTTCCCAGTTTATGATTTCAAGGCTAATAGTAAGAAATGCACTTGTAAGTTAATTACAAAGGGTGCAAAAGCAACTGAAAGCAAAATTCCGTTGCTTCTCAGAGGATGGCTGGGCTTTAAAGGCTCCTGCTTCTTTCTAGAATAGCATCATTGGTAAGTGTTGGCTTGGCTCTCTTTATTGCACCTCAAGTATAAGGTCAAGATAGCACTTCAGTCACCCAGAGCACAGAGAAATTTTCCATTTCTGCTTGTTTTAAAGGAGTATCTTTAATATCCAACTGTGAAGTAGCTACTGGTTTTGAGGCTAAGGCAGATAGGTCACTAAGGAAGCAGGATCTGCAAACAGAAATACTCTTGAAAATTGCAGACTAGGTTTCAGTAATGCTGTCACATAGGCTGTGCAATAAATTGAACCCGTATTTGTTTGTTCATTTGGTTTTCTTTCTAACTTTTGCTACATATTTTCCAATTTCAATTCAATTAGAGGCCAACATAGAAGTAGTTTAATCTTAATCTTTTGGTTTTGTTTCCATCACAGGAGTATGTTGCTTTTCAGTGTGTTTGCTGATTTACAAGCAATAAGCAAGAAGTTGTTACACTACTAATAGTTCTCCAATTTAAAAAAAAAAAAAAGCCTAAAAACCATACCAAATTACTTTTCAACAATGGGCTGCATTTCTACATTTTCTAATTTAATGTTTGAGCAAAGTTACAATCAGAAAATGGAATTACTATCCTGAACTGAGGAAGATAAAATCAATACTTGTAACAGTTATTGCTAACCATGTAGTGCTTATAGATTTAAATATAGAAACAGTTTATTCTGTGGTATTTATCAGTGTCAGAGCCAAGAGACTTCCACAAGCAGGAAAACAGTGGGTGACTGACAATAAAACCACAGATATCTGGTCTTTTGTAATTGTTGATGTGGTTGAGAAAGTAATTTAATTGTAAAATACAGAAATAAAAAAATAAGTACAAATAAAAATAAAAAGCCCCATCTAATGTTTCTGTGCTCGGTTCCCTAATGGAGCTTTAATCTATAAATACATTGAATCCATCCACTGTAGTTCAAGGTATACAGCCTTTTTGCAAAATTGTTACATAGCTCTATAAAATAGTAACAGGCAACATATTTCGCAAGTTGAGAAGAGACTCAGTCTGAAACTTCTGTAAATCCAAATACATTTTGATAAAAAGGGGATTTCTTGATTGTTAAAAACACATGGTTAGAATGCAGCTATTACATCTTGCATTGTGCAAAAATGCAAATACAATGTGCTGAATACAGTAGGTAAAATCCTGGAACAGCTTTCACTGACTTCATCAGTTCTGATGTTAAGAATTTTGTTAGTGGCTCTAATCAGATGATTCACATTATTGCTTTCTGTAGCAATAACACAGAATGCAGGAGATAACCAAATCTGGCATCAATGAAAGCTGTTTACTGTTGGTATGTCTCTGCTTTTAGCACTTTGCTGTAATGGCTTGATCATTAGGTCATAATGATCTGAATTTAAAAAATCCCTGTAAACACCCTTGTGCACAACTTTCAATACAATTTAAGCGACAGTGCCATACTCTTGGGGTTTGCCATAGACAGAAGAAAACTAACTGTAAACAATTACGAGATTCACAGATTAAAGGATGATTAAACTCTGCTTCTCTCTCCAGAACTGTTTTCCTGCAAATAGAACTATCTCTCCTCCGCATTAAAAATTCTAGGAAAGGTGCCTGCAGAGAGATGTAGGCTCTCTGTTAGCCTCCATCAGCAGCCAGACAGCACTGCCCGCCTTAGTCCCTTTGGGAGCTCCCTGCTGCTTCTGTTCACTGTGAAGCAGTCAATTAGAAGCAGATGAAAGGCAAATTTTTCCAGCGGACAGGTATCACAAGACTGCCTAACTAGGAGGTAGGTCTTTGGAGAAGAAGAAAATTCCTCCTTGAGTCTGAGAACATTGCCCTTTTATCATGCTCAAGTTTATAACCTGGAAAGCTCTCTTAGGGCTAAATGTGTGATACCACAGTATTTAATACCACTACATCACCGTAACAACCTATATATTGTTCTTACTCACAAAAGATTAATGCTTTCAGCTACTGTCCAGTCTATTCAGTACAATATCTGCCCAGAGATTCCCTGTTTTGTATTTTAGAGAAATTATCTAAGAAGGAAAAAAGAGATTTAGAAAAAGAGAAAACTATACTTGGAAAAGGAGCGCTTTTTGTAAAAGAAGTCAATATATGATTATTCCCTGTAGTTTTTCAGCAAAACAAATTAACAGCTACTGAGTGCAAATATGTTACAAATTGTATCAATGGTGTAAGCACCAATAGAGTTAAAAAGAAATTTCACAAGAAAAACAAAAGAAGAAAGTTTCATTTAAAACAGAAATATCTTATCTACTATTGATAGACATCTAAGCTGCAAAATACTAATCATGGTCAAAAACCTTCTGACATTGTACAGGTAGAATGTTCTTTTAGGAGAACAGATAATCATCTCTCTTCTTTTATCTTAGTTCTGCAGTGGTGCCCCAGAGCCATCTTAAAAGTTTACAGAACACTACTGAACTTTCCGATTGCATGATCAGTTTGAAATCCATCTTACGTTACCTTTGATATTTCTTTCTGTAGTGTTTGTACAAAGCAATGAAGCAAGAGATACATGTTTTGTTTTCCAGTATTTCTTTCAGTATTATTCAGCTAAGCAGTGCACAGTGCAGTTAGCTTGAGATTATACCCTTAATGATAATAAAACCACTAAAATCTATCTCGGGCAGAAAAGATTCTTCAGATTATTTAAATGAATAGATGTGGTCCATTTTCAACCAAAGCTGCTGAAATTCATAGATGAATTCACATTGAAATTTTAGAAAGGTAATAATTCACGTGTATTTCTGTTCATTGTAGTGTTTTAATAAGGATTTACATTAAATTAGGATATTTCCATTAAAGGAACTGATTTTGTCATTATTGATTTTTTAAAAAAATTGAAAAAAATTTTTACTGATGTTGGATAGAACTCTGTATACAAGACAATAAATTAAATACAATCTATACAATCTGGGGCAATGACCAGTGCATAAATATATACAAAGATATATATATATATATATATCTTTGTCCCTATGGGAATCAGTGAAGTGATCTGTGTTATTTGGTGTTTCTTAGATAGTATTAATGTTTTAGCAACGTGAAAAAATAATCCTAAGAATACCAAGAAATAGTAAAACAGTAAAATACACAAATTAAATGAGAAAATGACTATATTTCTGGGTGAGTCTTTAAAATGAGAGTTAAGAATAGTGTAACATTTGAGATTAAAATAGCATGATGAATTAGGTTAATTAACTGGAAAAGTTAGTCATCTCCAGAGCCCTATAGCTTTGGGAAAGGGAGGCGACAAAGAGTATCTGAAAGAAGTACAATTCCTTATTCATGCAGATGTCTCAATGGAGCCAATAGGGAGAGTTCCATGCTTAGGCTGGTTATCCAATGCTACCCTATATTATTGTTATTGTTATTATTATTGATCATGATGTAGGAAAAAGCTTTCAACATTTTTTTCATTCAGATTTTAATTCGTGGCAGTTTTAACATGCAGTTAGATTATGAATGGGAGCAGGTTTGTAGTCTGTTCTTCCCTGGAATATATAGGCAATTTTGTGTTGAACCCTACCAATATCTTTGAGTATTGCTGGTTAATGTGCGCTGATATTTTTAGCAGGTTGTTTTGTTGTAAGAAATAAAACGTACATCTATTTTGATGAATAATTTTGTTTTTAAATGTCATAGAAATCTAAAGTCACATAAAATGTTGTGAAACAAAAATATAACCTTCTATTTTCATTTCACTAGTAGAATTGAGAATTAGAATCATAACTATTTCCAAGTTGGAAGATTTTTAACAAAAAAATTGTTGTTGAGCCCTCAGAGTATGGTTGTTTGAAATGGAAACACTAGTTTCCACATTCATTTCGGTTTTCAGTGCAGCTTTAGTAAGGATCATAAGAAAGGCGTTTAACTTTATATGAAGAAAGAATTTGGGCAGTGATGATGATGTGGAGTAATGTATATGAACACTTAGCCTGGCAAAATGATCTTAACAGTTGTTGAAGAGAGAGTTCTGTTTCATACTGCACTGGATCTGCCTTATTTTTCTAGTCCTTTACCTGCAGCAGCTGACAGGCCAAGCCACATTTGCACGGCATTTTGGCAGGAATGAAATAAATTGGCCTTGCTAGCTGTCACGTAGTCCACTGTAGTCAGCCCATCTTTCTACAGTGAGATTTATAGAACTAATCCTGTTCTTCATCCACAGTGTGTTTACTACACGTGTGCTGTCTCTTGTTGACAAGATGAGTGAAGGGTATCTGGGAGGCACCTGCTCTCGTGAAAGTGGCTTATGTACTGGGAAGAGATGTTCCACCATCTCCATTTGGTGATGGTGTAGAGGGTGCCACTGTCACACCAGCCAGCAGGCCTTGGTCACATCATGGCAGAGAGGCTTTTGCACCATGTACTCTGTGCACTCTCTTAGATTCCTGATCATCCTCTATGACGGAACAAGCATAGTGTGAATTTTTAGATTCTCCTTTGTGGTGGGTTGTCGTTGGCCAGCTGCCAGATGCATACCCAGCTGCTCTCACTCTTCCCCTCCTCAACAGCACAGAGGGAGAAAATACCACAAATATACTTGTGGGTTGAGATAAAGACAGGGAGATCACTTACCAGTGACTGTCACAGGCAAAAAAAAGTCCCCTCCATGGGTGCAGGGAAGTATCTGCTCCTCCGCTGTCTCTCCAACGGCCGCAGGGTAATCTCTGCTCCAGTCCTGGAGCACCTCCTTCTTCCCCAGCCTTGCTGTTCCCAGGCCCATTTCTCACACCTTTTTCCCTGACACCTCACAGCCAGGAAGCATTTTGTCCTTTCTCAAATACATTTCCACAGAGGTGCCACCGATGCAGCCTCCCTGACGCAGCCGTGGCCTGTGTGGGGAGCAGACACAGCTGGGCGGAGCCGGCTGGAACCGGCTGTGTCTGGCTCGGGGGAGCCCCTCAGTTCTCCTCACAGAAGCCTGTCAGGAGGGAGCCTGCAACACTCCACCCAACCAAAACCAGGCCCCCAGGCCCAATTCCACCTTCCACGTCGGTGTCGGACCTCGTGGGTGTACCTGACAGTGTCAGCCCCTGCTGCCTGGACGTCTGCTGAAGGTGTGAGAGGGTGAGTTAGGCTTTCTGGAGTGCCTGTCACTGAGAAACCTGCCCGTTTATTCAGCTGCTGGCACCTTCACATCTGACATGCCACAAACAGAGCTTCCAAAAAAAAGGCCAAGAGCCTTGATAAACTAAGAAACTCAGCCCTCAGCTCACTGCCTGCCGTGCTGCCCTTACATGCAGCAGACATTAGTCCTGACAGGGCTGCAGGACCCGTGTCTCTGTGACACTGCCAAGGCACAATACCCTGTCTGAGCAGCTGCCAGAGTGGCTGGGGCCAGCAAGGCTCCCCACAGCACAGGGCTCTGCTGTGCCCGGCCTTCTACAGAAATGGTGGGAACGGTGTGGGGCAGGTTCACTCAGGGCCTAGGTGAAACAACCGAGGCTGTGGTTTGGGAGGCCATGGCTCACAGAGTTGTCTGTCAGTCAGGTGGGCTCACGGGGCAGGACAGTGAGACGGCCTCATTAACGGCCACAGCCTCACTGCCAGGGCAGGGTTGGCTCCCTCCCAAGATCAAACTGAAGTACAAATCAACACAGTATGCACAGTGAGGGATTTGGGCTCACATACGAGTTCAAAACTGAGCTAACATGACAGCACAGATCGTGGGGCTGCTGGATCCCATTTCAAGATGGCCAGAGAGCCTTTGGCCTGTTTCATTAAATGTAAATTGACTCAAATGCACTCTGAGCAAAGCAGTGCAATTCTTGGCAGGCCATGGTTTGTCTCAGCTGTTATCAAATCCCTGGCCCTCAGCTAGAATAATTATCATCTCAGGATGATTTTTAACAGAAGGAAGGATATAGGTACTGTTACAGGAAATATAATATATCAAGGACCCTGTCCTGCTGAAACGGCGGAAGACATTAGGGCCAGATACTTTCCTGTGCTAATAAATACTGTAATTAAATAGGTTTTCTGGTTGGGAATTTCAGAGTGAAAACTTTAAATTGATTTTGGTTTTATGTATACTACGTGAAAAAAGAACTGCTAGCATGTATTGCAGTAGTAACATATTTATACTTGTAAAGAGGTTTTTAAAAAATCATTGAGATTTTATCGTGACATGAGTAATACCATTATAAAGTTCTTTGTGAAAAGTAAGTACTTTTGAAAGAACAGAAGGGGCAACATAAGAACATATTAATATTGATGTTTTACTCAAATCTATTTTTGATAACAAGTCATAAGAAATGAATTGCTGTGAAACACTGGAAGTTACAAACACTAGTGAACAAATAGGTTATTAATTGTATTTATTGGGGTGGAGAGATACGGGCAATAAAGAACAAGGTTTTCATCCATAAAGAATGCATTGAGCTGCCTCCACAAGTGATTTAGTTAATTGATCTAAGAGAAGGTTGATTCATGATTAGCAAAAGGCCAAATAAATCTCAATTTAAAGCTCTCAGAATGCATTCACTCAATAAACTGCATCAAGAAATACAACTAAAACAGCTGTTAAGAAAGTTTGAGACCTTTCCTACTTGATGAAAGCACAGTAATATTGAAATCTTTTTACTTTCCTTTTTTTAATTTGAAACTGATTTTTTTTTTTACATGAACCTTTGATTCTGTCTACACAAACTATTTACCTGTTGGGTTTGTGCAGTGAAAATAATCTTTATTTTTACTTTATCTTATGTTTGTGGGGTTAGCAGATTGCCTGGTAAGTACAGAGGGGCAGATATGTCACTGTCTAAACCCACACAGGCCACACTGGGAGAGTCTGGCTGTGAAATGGCAGATGAAGTACTATCAGCTCTCTGATCCAACTCCTCAGGCCCAAAGCAGACTGAAGTGTTTACTTAATGGACCAAAGTCTCAGTATGGCATGCCAGATTTGGGGAAAGATCCTTTGCATGTTTTCAAATTGCAAAAATTATCATAGCACGGAACTGTAATAAGATGTAAATGATCTAATAATAGGTTCTTGCTGGAGTGGCTGGGACTTGTTTCTGTTTCCTTCCCTGCTCCTTCGCCACTCTCTCTGTCCTTACTGAACAATGAGAGTGAAGGTTCCTATTGTCCTGTCTTTGTTACTCTGCTCTCCTTTTCTTTGGTGACTACTTAAAAAAGGAGGGAAATGAAATGTGTAAAATAGAGTCTTATTCACAGCAGCTATTGAAACAGAAGTACTCATTCAGGAATGGAACCAAGGAGGAAATGGCCCCAAAGCATTGTAAACTGTAGGATACTTTTCACTAGGGCCTCTAGAAAAACAACAATAACAGGCAAGAGACGGACATTGAAAAAGTAGCAGACTGAGACATCCTTAAAGGCATTTTTCAGTGTCTTTAATGAGGATCTGTGCAGCTAGAGAATAGCACATCTCCTTTAATTTCCCCTGAGGCTAACACTCCTTTTCTGCTGCTGCTGTTTCTATTTATTTAGTTTTGCATTTGCTGAGTGATGCTTTTGTGACATCAAGAAGAACATGGCTTCCTTTTGGATACTTTAAAAACACATTTTAAAGTTTCCACCTGAAATTTAAACTGCTTAAGTTATACAAATCCATAGTCAGTCTCTATTTTTGATATGCAGAAACCTGTTTTCTTTCATGTAAACCACATAAAAATGCTTTGAGAAAAGAGCAGGAGAACAAAGGAGAGGAAAACTTAAAGTAAAAATATTTATATTTATACACAGAAGTGATTATTTATGTTCTGGAGGTCTTGTTGCCAGAGAATAGGAATGAAGATGAAATCTCCTAGGACTTAGCTTGCCTGATGGTAGAGAAACTGCTCTACCTATTTTCACAATTACAAAATATAGTGAATCTATTCCTTATATAGATGCCGTAAGGTTGCTGTGATAGGTAATAAAATGTGTTGAGCTTTTCCACATAATGAAGATATAATTCTTGTAATGCAGAATTTTTGTAATAAATGTACTTTTACAGTACAGCACATTTATGTGGTGTCTTTTATAACACAGAGAAGTAAAAAATATGTAACTTATTATTTATTTTGAAATGTGGATGATATTTTGACTGCTTTTGAGGCAAATAATACTTCTACTAGTTGATAACACCTTTTACCTACCATATCTAGTGACCTGCCATATCATCTCCAGGTTTGTTAAGTCCCATCTCATATAATCATGTGCTTCTGAGTATGATCTTTAAATTCCAACAAATCTTTTTTACATTTAGCATTGAAATGAAGGTTTCCTGACAACGGAATTCTAGGTAATGTTTCAGGACCTTGTGCATGTTATCATCACCTATGGTACGTTTGAGTTTTATATGCAGGAGATGGTGATCAATCATTTAATATACAGCATGTTTATACATAGTGTTGTTCTGAAGATATGTTTATTTCTGTGACTAAGACTGTGGTTTAAATTTCAGACCAAGAATATGAGGAGTATCAAAGTTTGGGAGTCTGAGACTGCGGTTTCTTGGAATAGCGGGGCTTGTGATCACCCTGTGTCTCAGGTGTTCAGTGCTGTCCCAGAGCATAGGCACAATAAAGGTGGGTATATTTCACTCATGTCCTGCATATTTATTGCATTGCTGTGCAGTTAACGGGTCTGTTGTTAGAAGTGTGTCTTTTTTAGTATTTCCTGTTCTTGTGAAGATGTAGAAGGGCTTTATAGCTTAGCCTTATCTGTTCCTCAGTTGTGTCCTATTTACATGCTGTTGAACAGCAACTTTATGCACAGTTCTGCAGTTTCAAATGCATAGCCATTTTCAACATTAAAAGCTGATTACTTGGCCTTCACTTTTTGTTGTCACCGACCAGAAATCTTTACATACATTTATGATATGCACTTGCTGGTACCAATACTAACTAAATTATCAGAATTTCCTTATTAGACACTTTTTTACATCTAGAATGTCTGAATTATGAGAATCAAAAAAAAGCTATTAAACTTCAAATTATCTTGACCATTCAAAAGCTGGTCTGAGGTAAGAATGAATATATACTGGAATGACATACCAAGACAATAAAAATGTGCTGAATTATATGGCATAGCCTAAATCCAGCTACCTGCATGAATTGGGATTCATGTGGGATTTAGTGGGATTTAGTAAGTATTGTTTGCTGAATTCTACACTCTGTTGTATATTCTAAATTAAATTTTGTCAATTAAAGTTGTTAAATTCATTACTTCATTAAAGCTTAATCTATAGAAATCTATGAAGATTCTTTATCTTCAAATTCTTAAATTACTTGCAGTCCAAACAGAAATCGTATGGCATATACTATGCTATATAAAGAGACTATATTAGTAGATTTAGAGTGTATACCATACATACGTTTAGTTTAATTGCATTCCTTCAGAGATGTGTCCCTTGCATAAATTCAGCAGTTTCACCAGGATGTTTTGGGCTCTTGAGCTGATTGTCTTTTCTCCTGAAGAGAAACAGTGCCACCTACAGACTCAATTCTTAATTTTTAAAAAGAGCAAGCTATTGCATTCTAAAAAGTTACAGAAAGATGCTGGGTTTGAAAATAATATAGTATTTGAAAAGTAAATCACATTTTCCATTATTTTTATATAAAATAGCCCTTTTAATAACTGGTGATACTTACTGATAGCTTCTTTTTAAATAAAAATATGCCATTTTTGATAGTGCTTTAGTTCATTAATTCTAATGATAGAGAAAGCAATCAATATTTAATACTGGTTAATTTTAATTTGAAATTACATGAAAGTAAAGGATGTACAGCTATAATTACTTCACAAGGAAACTGAAAAGAGCTATGTCATTTACTTGACTTCTTTTAAAAAGAGCTTAATTGAAAGAGCTACCAAAAGGAAGGTAGTAGCATTTTACACTCCTTTACCCAAGGGACAACTTCTCCAGTTTGCCAGTAATTCTGATAATGTTAACAAGCTCTATGGAAGACTATCATATAAGTTGCTGTTCTGTTACAACAATAACCTTTAGTCACCGTTGGAAATGTGTTGTAGGTTGACAAGTATTCAATCATAATGTATTATCAGAATGGAAAAAAGATATACTTGCTTTACTAATTAAATATAGCAGGGAACTATGTTACATGCTGTTGAGTTCTTCTGACAGTATCTTAGGTATCAAAGTATCTAAGGTATTAATGCACTCCAGGGGCATGGAGGTAACTCCCAGTTAAATCAGCTGAAAATGAGGACTCAGGCATTTCCATTCCCTTTGCAACTTGTGTGTTTTAATCAAGCTAATGCAAAAACTACTTAAGATACATCTAGACAGCACAGCAGGTAACCTTTCTGCTGAATTATTTGGTCCCGTGTCTTCCTCTGTGCCTCCAGTGCATTGCACCTTTCAGAGCTCTTACCTGGGTTTATATTCAAGAGGGTGGTGCCTGTCTAAGTCCTGTCCCAACATGGAGTCCAGTCTTCTGATTAGCATGCTATTTTAAAGGAAAAAAGTTTTGCTCTCTTTAAATTGTATGCCAAGGATTGAAAAAGAATAGGTTTTTTTTCATTATTTTTAATGTTTAAAGAGGCAATTTTAAGAGAATTATCACATACTAAACAATTAAGACATTACATTTGGGAATGAATATTTAGATGATGATTTCATTTGAGACTTATCTAAACGGGGGTATAAATAATGCCTAAGAAGTATATTGATACAAGGGAGACTGCTCAAGTGTGTAAAATTAAGTGTTTACCGTATGTATAACAAACCAGATGAAAATATGGTTTCAAAAGTAAACTTTACCTTTTGGAAAAGTTTGAAGGTGATTTACAGGGTTAGATGTTAATTTCATCAAACAATTGATTTATTACATAAAATATTGCATAAAATTTAATTTTGCTTTTTGGAAGTGATTTAAAGCCATTAATTAAAACTAAAGAAAGGTTGCTCGCAGTAGAATGTGAGAGAGGGATTATTTTAATTACTAGAAGGAACAGAGGAAATACAGTTCTGAAAATGACATAGAAAAGGATTCTAACAGCAAATATATCATTCTCACTCTAATGCTTAAGTCTGTTATAGTACTGTACCATAAAGATGAAAAGTACAGTCATGGTAACTCTTTATGCATTAAAGCACGTGTGTCTGTGGGCAAAGGCATGGACTTTTGTCTTACATCTGCCAAACAGATTCTTTTATGGCCATCTAACATCTACCTTCTTACCCTGCATTGTTCTAGTCCTGTTGATCTGCATCTGGCAACCCCCACATGAATTGACTACAGGCGATACCAGCAGGACATACTTTTTGGGTCATCAGAATAAGAAAGCAAATGCATGCATTGCTTAAGACAACTGCATAGAGTGGTCCCTTTTGGGACTCTTAATAAATGTAGAAGAGTCAGAGGAAAGCACAGTCAGAAAGCAAACTTCTTGGTAACCAAGTATTAGACTTGTTACTCATCTGGGTAGTAAAACAGAAATGGAAAAAAAAACCCCTTCTCCTGACAATGCTATGCATTAGAATGAATAGAGCAGCTGATATTTGTGTAAACATGAAAAACTGGTGACAGACTTTCCCTAGGGTTTCCTCTTACTGCTCTGTTGAGTTCTGTGTTTTCTCTCCAGAGAGCAATTCATGACCTCCTTTCCTAAGTATCTATTACAAATATATACAGTCCTAGAGGGAGTGAATTGGGTAAAGCCACAATTAGCATTCTGTGAGCTTCTGATTGCAGAAGACAAGGAAGGGCATCACCTCAGTCCCCCGGACCAAAATAAAAAAGCTTAAAAAAAACAACCCACTTTTTTTGCTAGAGTTAAAAAACGTGTTCTGTGTGGCAGAGGCTTGAATTTTCTATGTTGATTATGTCCACATACTAAGTCCATGTTTCAAGTGTTTATACAGTATATTCTGATTTTCTAGCAATGCCTGGTCTCCATAGTGGGAAATGCATGACCTTCAAGGCAGCAGGTCAAGAGGGAATGATGAAGGGCTTAATTACTTCCCCCAGTTATCATCAAACTACCAATTAGAAGCAGCAGCTGTGAAAACCTTATACCCAGAGGGCAGCAAGGGAAGAGGTTACTTTGGAGGATTTGGGTTTGCCACAGGAGAAATGTATGAGGAAAGACTGCTGGTAGTGAGGTGAGCATTAAAATGCCTGGCTGTCAGAGAATAACTTTGTTAATGGAAGATGGGGGTATTATAAGTGTCTAATAATATTAAGAAGTTACTATGAGATAGTAATTGCTTGATGATTTATAGAATTTGCAATGAAGTGGCTTCCAATATTTTTTCCCTATTACCAATTTTTACAGTCCCTATTTCTTAAGTTTCCTTACATTAGGATAGGAATGAGAATGTAGAAATGTATAATGAAATAACTAGCTTTCTGTAAACATCAAACTTTCATTTATGTTGTAATAAATCATTTCAGTAGCCACATATCAGATTAAAAAACTGAAGGGATCTGGTTGAAATAGTATAGTATCTGAACACTGATTTCTGTTCTGCAAGGGAACTGAAATCCCATGTATCTGGTGGCTTATGGCTCTGTCTTGAGATACCAGTAACTAAGGTAAGGCTGTCTGCAGCCCCAGTAATGCTGTGTCAATGATTTCAAGTTCTGTGAGATGTTTCTACCCTAATCTCTGCAGTATATTACATGCACTTTACTTAGTTTAAAGTATCAACTATCTTAAAGTCATCTGAGCGTTAAACAAGGGAGCTGTGTTTAATGTGATTGTTCACTGGCAACTGTATCAATTTATTTTTGTCTTCTCGAATTCATATAGAGAGCTGAGGTGTTATACTCTATCACAAATAGCTATTAATAAACATTATTTAGTTTGATGATTATGAATAGTGTCACCAAGCAATTAAAATTAAATTGAGCATTAAATAAAGTCCACTTACTGTAAAGTAATACCATCTGAGTTTGAAAAACAACATTTTTTTTCACAAAGCATTAATTGGATTGTGGTTTCTGGTTTAAAAGCACAAGAGGAGGTATCTTCTGTGGAAGCTTAGAGAATTTATTGGCAGCTAAGACCAGTTTATTAAAAGAGGAGGAGGTTAGTTTAGGCACTTTGGGACCCATTTTCTATTTTCCACATTAGATGTAGTTTTAGGATTTATTCCCTGTTTTGAACACCTCTGATGTGAAAATGAAACTGGCAGGCGTTAGCAATACAGTTCAAAACTTACCTGCTCATCTCCTTGTTTCAGCTGTCCTAAAAAGTAACTGGATCCCAGATTTTTCATAGATGTTATCTAATACACAAATTTGGCTTCTAAACTGGAGTGGGAGCGCATGGGTTTTGATTGGTACAAAGTGCACTGCACCATGGCGAATATGAAGCTTTGTTCTCTGGAAAGTTCGTTGTCAGACCACGTGAGTTGGTTTCACCTTGTGTGAAGTATAGGAGTAGTCAGGTGCACTGTGATACTGCTGTGATCTCCATCTTCTCCCCACCTTCCATTTCTGTGAAAGACTGGAAAAACACCCAGTGTTTAGGCATTTACTTGAAGAGAGGGTTAGCACATACAGAATGGAGGGGAAAGGCTCTTTGGTCTTGAAAACATGAGGGTTTAAAATGAAAACTCTAAGATAAATACAAGCATAAAAATTATGAGATAGATATCTATATATATATAGGATATCTGCTAGCCAAGCTTTCAGGGAGCATTTCTTTTGTAAAGTATCTATTGAAATATGCAATAGGATTGCCTTTCTAGGAAGCCACTCACTGGTCTTTTCTCCTCTGATTACCCTGTTTCCTATACATTGCTTTCCTGCACAATAAATGTTTACTGAGTTGACTAGTAGCATAGCAAAACTTAAATTGTCATAGTATTGATTAAACCATCCTCATTTTCTCCACTGTTCAAGGAAATAGCATGCTTTTACTGCTACTGACTTTTTTCTGCATGCAGATAATACTCCAAAGCAAGGTTTGGATTGCACATTAATTGACTTTTCTGTTGTAATAGATGTTACAGCACGTATACAGAGCTTTGCAAATAGCAGTCGTTTCCTGTAGCATATTTCAGAGGAGAAACTGCTGCACGCTTGCAGACATGTATTGACTGCACTGGGTCTCAGAATCAGTAAGTTCTTGTGCTGCTTGTGGAAGGCACACAAGAATAGGTTCTGGCATATTCCTCTCAGTGCTTTTAGATGCAATATGTAAATATTTCAAATTTTCACTAGAAACTTGTGTTATTACTGTTTGGATTCCTCTGTAGTAGAAACACCTCCAGCAGATTGGATGTATGCCATTAGTTGTAGCAATAATCTTATCTGGTGATGCTGGGTGGAGAATCTTGCACCAGTATGGGCTGTTTGAGATATTGGAGGGGATTATCGTGCAGCTGCCAAGCCATTCTGTTCACTTTCTAATTACTTCTCCGAACAGAAATAACATGTCTTTTCTTTTTCCCAGAGTATGCTTAATATTTGTTTTATGATAGCTGAATAAACTGGGTATTCTCTCTGCTTATAAAGGTTATTAACATTGTTTGATATGTATTGCTTTCCTAATTGCATTCTTTCATCTCTTAAATATTTAGTTTTCTGAAACTCATTGGAGAGGAAGTCCCTATTCAATTGAATCAAGTGTCATTATTTTTAGTGTGGGAACACTGTAGGCCAGGGCAGAGTCCTGAGGTAAGGGAATGATATTGCATTGGGGTTGCCAGAGCCCTAGGAAATGTGCAGCTGGTGCTACTGGGGGTGGGATCATGATGTGTTAGGTGTGATGGGACCTTTAAGAGGACCTGGGCAGACCTTTGTTAAAAATAAGCTCCAAAAGAGATCGGAAAGGTTTTTAAATTAAACCACCCAAGGAAAAACAGCTTTCGTTTTAGAGTATGAACTGCATAGTTTTTAGTGACAACTGGAAGTCAATAGGTAAGACAAAATATAAGCTAAAAAATTGTGATTCCCAACTTATCCCCATCCTTGAAAACACCCTTGCCCTCAGCTCAGGTTCTCTCAGTCACTCTGTTCAGTGGCTTTCTGGCTCATGTTGCACAGCGCCCTCTGAGCCCAAGGAAGAGGCCTTTTTTCCTCTTACCTTTTGACAGTCTGTCACCTCAAGCTGTGAGCAGCGCCACTTTCTTGCTCTTACTTTCCGCTCTTAGAACAGACATACACATTGGACAAAAGACATCAAACATGCTGTCCATCACACTTGAAGGTTGTTACCTCACAGATGATGGGGAAGCACAGCATCTGTCCTTTCCCCTCTTCTGTCACTCATAAATTCAACATAACCCTTGTGCTCTTCCTTAGCTCTTCCCTAGCATCACAACCTTCTCTATTTTTGGGACAATTAAATTTGCCAAAAGTGTTGACAGGCCCAAAAAGATTTCTGCCATCTAAGTCTGACCTTTGCAACTGTCTGCATTAAATTTCTTTTGTAATAGTTCCTGTGTAGACAAAAACACACATTCTCCTTCCAAAATCTGTAGATATTTTACTTTTCTCTTTATTGTTGCCAGTTAGCCAGATACTGCAAATGTAGCTGTTTATACGTTTTAGAAATTAATTTATTCTAATTTCTGGTTTTCTTCCTGGAAGTTTTCTTGTCAAGAAATGTAACTATGGAGTTGTATTGTACTGTTCATTCTCTCAGTTTACTTCCAATAGAGGTAACTTACAGTGTCACTGATTGCTGAGGGTGAAACTGTGGTCCACATAAAGATAATGGCAATTGTAGTGTTTGCTCAAGTACGGCTGAGATTTCATCTTAGTTGTAGAACTGTAGAAGTGCTATTCTATCATTATATTACTGGTGGTGAGTTAAGAGCTTTTTTTGTACGGAGGACTTAAAGCAGTTTCTAACCAATATTACCAGTTTGAAGAATTCCATGAAAACTAGTAGAAGGTTAAGAAGGTAATTTAAATTAATACCCTTTTATTATCAGAAGCAGATGCAGCTTCATTTTGGATGGCTTTTTCAGAATAATGACTGGGTGATGAGGATACGTTTGAGCTGTAAAGCTTCCTTACCTTAGGAAATGAATATGTTCTCTTAATTTGTCAAATAGTGCTCTAAAGATAAAGTCTGTTATAAATATATACATCAACATACTGCTGCTACGTCCAAGAGCTAAGATACTGAAGATAATATTACACTGGAAATACAAAATTAAAGGTGCTTTATTTCATTCTACTTCTACCTTTTTACTGCTGTTGGTTAAAACAAAGGAAAATATTTGAGATCTAATTTGTTAATTCCTATAAGTAACAAGTTTTGTGTTGGGTGGTTATGGTGGTTTTTTATCAACACAAAGATAAGCTTTTGCTTAGTTATCAGACTAACACTTGACTAGTTATCTCTGAGGAATTAGCAAGGGCACCTGAGCAGTGAGAGTCTTCTCTGAATAGTGGTTAATAAACTGTTGCTCAAAAAATATGTGCTTTATTTTTGAATATACACAATTGCACTTAATATTGATTTTTGTTTCCCTGTGAAGCCTGTGCAGCCTTAAATCATCTATCCAAGCTTCTGATAAAAGAAATAATAATCAAAATGAATGGTTACTTTGGATAGTGGATTCCAAGGTTTTAAAATGAACCATGTGTTGTAATGACTTTTATATCATGTATTGATATAAAATTAATCAAGTTTATGTCTCCTGTCAGTACTCAGCTGTAATAAATGACAGGCTGTTGTGGTGCCAAATCATCCAAGAAATTATTTGCTATAGGCTTTGTCAGAAATCTGCTGACATTCGATGTGTTCTTGACTGTGGCTCAGATATGAAATTCCAGCTTTGTGTCATATATGCATGAGTTCTTCTTTCAGGCTGTTTTGGCTTTCTGTAGCTGTTAAAAGGTCAGAGGTAATCAGATAAGCCAGTAGGATGCTATCTGTCATTATAATTGACTTGAGCCATCATACATAGGAAATCATGCTGAATATCAATACTGACATTTAAAGCAATGGTATGGTGGTTGTATTATTATAAATTTATCTCATATTTAGCTGCAGCAGATCCTGTTTTTTTCTGTGCAGAAGCACGTGCTGCAAGGTATTAAATTTTTATATCTATTTATCTGTTGAGAATCATCTCTACTATCCAGAAATTATGTTCCCAGAATGATGTGATTGGGTTCATCCAGTTTTGAAACATTGCTGCGCACAATTTATTTTATTTTCAGATGCATCATGGGAGTATTAGTAAAATGTAACTTGTGCATCTGGCATTTTAAATATTTCTGCCAATCAAACAATGAATAAAGCAGTCAGAACCGGTTTTCCATAGCACTGTTCAATGTTTGTCGTATGTTTAATTGAGTTGACACCAGGTATCTCATTGTCTGGTGAACGTTGCTTGGAACTTATGTTGAAGCAACAAGTTAGGGTTCTGATAGTGATTCTGGATGTTCTCCTCCAGAGCAGATAGAACGCGTACAAAATGTTACCCATACCTACATTTTAGTGCAGAGACATAATGTATTATTATTTGCCGTTCTGATGTAATCTTTGGTACACTTTTTCTTTAGTGTCATAGGCAATATCTTTAGTGACTAATCCGGGATTGAACTATACAAATTAGGAGTTAAAAGTACATCTTGAACTAGTCAATTCACGTAGCTGGGGATAGGAACATCTTTCTGTCTCTTGTAAAGAGGGAATGTGGATGGGGAGGCATAGTAACCCATTTGTTTTAACATTACATGAAAAATGTTTAATCAGCTGCTGTCTGGTAAGCCCCTTAACTGTTAGAATAAATGAAATTTATAAAAAAATAAACCTAAAGGCATTCATAGTTGTGCTGAAAGGATGGTATGTCAGCACTTCAGGAAGCAAACCCAAGTTATTTACTGATGTAAATTAAAATGTCATCACCACTTCCTAGACGAGGCCACTATACCATATTATTATTTTGTTGCTTAAAAGGTTCAAAAATACTTAATTTATTACTTGGTATTTTCATGCTTATTAAATAATATCTAGACAATTTCTTTCAAGAGGTGTCGGGGATGTTTTTTTTATTTTTAATAAAATCAACTCAGCTGTTGTGAACTTCCGTTAGAATTGAAGAAAAACACTTTTTCTGTTTTAAAAAATGAAATAAACCACATATATATGAAGCTTTAATATTTTTATTTTGTTTTATATTTACCTCATTAGAAGCAAATATGTTAGAAACATTTGACTCGCTGACTTGATACATATCTTGTGTTAAATCAGATAGACACTACTGGTAGAGTGAGAAGTATATTATATGCTAAGATGTTCAGTTCATTCTACTGCCAAGAAATCCTAACTCTGTGACCTACTGAATTCGATAAAATAGTAATGTTTGATGAGAGTGTGGTACAGCTTAAAAGTATTTGCAAGACTCACTTCAGGAAAATCACTGAATTTCCTTTCAATGTTTGAGTTGGTCTGCATATTTTTATACTGTTGAGCACTGTTGATGAAAGCAGCATCTTCAGGATCAGATTCCAAGATTTTAAGCCAAAACCTGTCTTTGAGCACGCTATTTGTGCAGGTTCTCTAGTCAAACATTTCAATATGAAGTTAATTTCACAGCTCTATTCTGATGAAATAATATGCCCAGTGGGGACTTGAAGTAGTCCTCATAATCTTGACACTTAATGAAATATACTTCTAAAATATGCTGCTTTAACAGAAGGATAAAAAATTGCTGGCAGAAGTATTGCTGATGCCACAATGTCGCTGCACTGTGTGCAATCTGATCTTCATAAAATTTCAGTTATTAGGAAGTGAATGGCTGGACTGTTACTCCTGCATTGCTAAAGCACAATTTCTAGGATGTAGGTTATTTGCTGTGCCAGCATTTGTGAGTCTCAGTATTGCCTTCTATCCTTTAGCCTTTCTTCAAGAAAAAGCAAAATCTTTCCATCCCCTTTGCCCATTTAATATGGACACAATTCTGTCTGAAATAAAAATGATCAGACATATTTTATTATTTCAAATTTTACCGGTTTAGTAATTAAAAAAATGGGACTAAACCATTGCAAATATATGCTGAATTGCATATACAATTTAGAATGACTACAAGGGTATACAACAATTTGGATCTGAACGTGTGTGACAGGTAGCAAAATGCATAGTGTGTTCAGTTTGATTGCAAGATAATACATAGATCTAGGAGCAGTGAAATGTTTGAGAACTAAACCATCAGATATTTTGAGGATTTAATTCCCTATTGTGATGAATAAATGTTCTTATTTCCATACAAGAATGTTGATTTGTCTGTGAACACGACAGACATGTCCTTTCAGAATGTATCAGGTTTTGTGACTTATTCCTTGTAAGTAAATTAAATATT
The DNA here is from genome assembly GCA_033628505.1 of Tringa tobata. NCBI lineage: Eukaryota > Metazoa > Chordata > Aves > Charadriiformes > Scolopacidae > Tringa > Tringa tobata. The sequence continues at coordinate 10,355,311 of JAHREE010000559.1, read as the reverse complement.
GGATTTCGTGGTTTACTATAGTAATCAATTCTTAAACCTAAATTATATGCAGGACATGGACGCACTTTTAGTACTCTGGGCATAAACTTCTACTGCTCTTGCTTTTAAGTCTTGCTTTTAACTGTCTCATTCATAAAATGTCAAATCATAGCATTTATTTTTAAAAAATCTTAGCTATTGTTCCATGAAACTGATTTTCTATAAGTATTTCAACAAAGCAGTTAAGAGTTCTCACAGGAAATGTGAATCTAAGCTGAAAAAAAACACGACTAAATTTCAAAATATTATTACCAAGATTGAAAATATGTGCTCTTAAAGGAGTCATTAAAGTAACATGTCTGAGAATCTAATCTAAGTATTATTTATTTATTAGTCTGGAACAACGACATAGAAAATGACGTGTCTTTTAAGGGTGCGTTTGATGGGCTGTGGTGTGAGAACCACAGGAAACTAGTAAAACTCAAAATAAGGAGCCACTCATTTTCTCATGGAAGTGGTTTTGCAGTTCTTCTAAGTTAGCATTCTAACTTTCTTTCATCGTGAAGGTATATTGACTCTCCTTTATAATTTTATTTATGCATCCTGCAGTTCCAAGTTCACCAGTGTAAGACTGGCGTATTTTTCACAGTGGTCCTTATCTTCCTTTTATCAGTTTCATGTTGTTTTCCTGGAAGGTTATCCATATCACAAGTGATATTAAATTTCAGTGTACATCACTAAAAAGAAAAACAGTCCCTAGAATTTAAGGTCTTTAATGACACATCGCAACTCTTTTTAGATATCTCATTCTCATTTATGCAAGGCCTCTACCCTCTTCCTTCAAATTGGGAAGGACTCTTCATTATGAATTAAATACCTCAATAAATAATCCTTAGGTAAAATAGTGTTCAGCCCATAGTATTTAACTGGTACTGTGAGGGTAGCTATCAGCTATATTCTCTGTACATTTTTTCACTGTATTCTATGAAAATGAGAATTGTCTGTGTTCAAAAAATGTGAATAGTCATTCTGTATAGCACTTCTTTATGTCTCATTGTGCCCAAGAAAATATGTTTGGGGCTAGCTGCTGAAGATTAATTTGAAGATTTGTATGGAACTTTGTAGTTCTGACCAGACTTGTAAGAGCTTTACTTGGACAACTGGTGTGACAGGAATGATCCTGTCCATCTGCTGTCTGACTCTGGGGAAGGTTAATACGTCAGAAGTCTGCTGAAATTGCAGGTTTCCATCCAAGGTTCATACGGGGCCTCCCGCGTCAAACGGTCTGACTACATTGAAGAATTGGTTCGGAAGTGTTAGTTATTATGAATAGGAGACAAATGTAACAATATATCAAGTGATCCACGACCTCTTTGTAGTCTGACTGTAATTTGACACTGAAAATAGTAAAGGGTCACAGATCGCTGACTAAAAAGTAGTGTAACATACAGTGATATTTTTGCTTGATGGTATTACACTGTCTTTGCAGGAAACAAGGTAAAAATAATAAGGCAGTTACCAAAAATGGTTCAAAAAAAGACTTTGAGACATTTTTTATATACATTTATATTCGAAAATGACATCAGTAGTGCTTGAACCTCAGTGAGCTGAGCCTCATCACACTGGCCCAGTGTATGTTCGGACATATGGCAGCGGCTTCCAAGTATAGTGCAGGACGCTTCAGATTATAAATTAATCAACTTTTTAGAAAACAAGTAAGCATTATTCCCATTATGGATGTCTGGGGAAGGAAGATAGGAGGTGCTGCTTTTGCCTGGGTCAGTTGAAGCTGTTTGCAGTGATGTGGAAACACCAATACTGCAGGGTACTGGTTAGGCCAAGCTTGGACAATGATGCACCTCTTTACAATTACTGAGTAGAATTGGATGGTATCCCATATTTGATAAGGGCTTTCTTTTATGTTCCTGTTTTCAAATCTTAAAGTTATTTTAATGTTTTAATTTAACCTTTTTTTCCTAAATATTAGCCCTGACAAAAGCTGATAAATAAATGGTCTACCAGTTGGTGAATGAATGTGTTGATAGCCAGTAAGAGCCAGAGCCAATCTGTGTGAGACATACCAATAAAATACGCTGCTCAATTCATAATGAATATTCAGCCAGAGACATAACAACAGAAATTCATGGAGACAAATATGTGCTGTGCTTTGTAGCATGATCTTTCCATCTGGAAAACCTAGCTATTGCTAGAAATACTAAAAATAAAACCCCATGCCCCAAACTCCTCACATCAAGAGTTCTCACTTAAAAACATAGTTAAAACTTTGATTTTCATATTAACTTGGCCCTTGTTAATTTCTAATACAGAAGGAGTTATGGTTGGCAGAGCTATCAGAAGTGTTGTGATTTGGAAGGGGCAGACAGAGGAGGACTGTAGCTTTGAGTGTGCAGAATTTTCCCTCAACAATGATAAAAGCTGCTGAAGCTGAACCAGGCATGAATGGGTAACTGAGCATGAGGAAAGAGTGTGTGTTTGGTCAGATGATGCTGATATAACCTTCTGCACTGCTTAGGTACAGACGTTGAAATGCCTTAGTCATCCTATATGAATAGATTATTTAAAATATAGCAGATATGGGATTAGATCTCCCTGACTTTTTTTAATGTTAAATATATTTTATTGAAGCATGGGAAAGATTACATGAGTATTGAGCTTTGAAGTTCCATAATATGTAATTACATTTCTGCTTTAAAATACCTGTTAATTTAATTTGTGAACTCTGTATCCAGCTGCTCTCCCTACCATTCCTTCCCAGGGAACTCAGGAACATAGTGATTGTCTGAAGCCTTTTTATGAGGCTTGCAATATGCAGGAACGGCATGGACTGGGGGGACACCGTCAGCCAAAGACTGAGTGAAGGAACAGTGGGGGCTCTGAGGTGCTGTTTAGAGTAGCTGATGGTTTCTTGAATCACTCCTTTGCCACTAGTATATTAACTGAATACATAGGCTGGAGAAGTCATTCTTGGCACGCAAAAAAAGTTGCTGCTTAAAGCATTATTTAAATACTCTTTGTCAATAAAGGCTTTAAAAAATCAGCAGATACATTATATTTATTACCCTCTTGCAGAAATTCTTATTTCCCTATGGGAAAGAATGCAAATTTAAACTGACTGTACCAGAAGGATTATTACCTTTTAAAAACCCACAAAAACTACCACAAGTGTGGTTGTGTGATGTGGGGGGTTTTTTTTGGTTTTCAGTTGGGGTTTTTTTTGGTTGTTGTTGGTTTTTTTTGTTTTCAATAAGTACATAACTCTCAGATGGCCTCAGAGTTGTTAAGTTCTTCCTAAATGCTTAGATCCTTCTCACTTGCCAGAAAAACACACAGGTAAATGTTAAATTTAAAGTTAAGTCTTCACATGGTAGTTTGACTATTCTTTGAAATATGAAGTTTTCAGATTTCTCTTTTCAATTTGCCTGTAAGAGCATGCACAGAACTGTACCTTGCAGTGTAATTGGTGGTGGTGCTATCAAGAAGACCGGGGGTTGTCCCTTACCTCCTGGAGCAGAGCAAAGAGAATTGCTATCAGATTGTACCTCAGCCATCTGGTCACTACAGTCTCTCCAGATGATATTAGCATACTTCTTTTACATCAACAGGATGCATGTTGTTTCGTCTATTACCTTCTATTTATTTACAGCTAACAAGACAAGTTTGAGAACTCTGCTTAGAGCCTGCTTTGCATTAACTTTCTAAACCCAAATATACATATATAACAATATAAGTTGTCGGGTGCGTTCTCAGTTCCTGTAGTTTTCTGAGCCACAAGTCAGGATTCTGAAATAACGATGCTGCCGTTGGAGTTTTGCAGCGCTCTCTTGATGTATATTGCGAGTGGAATGCCCATTCACCATTTGGTTTTGATGTGTAAATGTTTGATATGCGGAAAACATTTTCAGTATTCCCATAAAGCACTTGTAGGTGTAAAGATGATGTTATATAGCTATAATAAATAGGATGTCTAACTTTGGTAAAAGGCTTTAAAGTACTTAAAACCCTAACTATTTTTCCTCTGACTACTTTACCCTTTAAGTTGATATACAATTTGCATCAGAGCTTTTACGAACCCTCCTTATTAGTGATTTGCATACTAAATATGGTTTTAAATGAGGATTCACTTGTCCTTTGTTATTCTGTTACCAATTTAGTAAGCAAAGGGAGAATTTCAATAGTATTCCTGCATCTTGAACTTCAAAAATACTCTAGTATACATCTTGCCTAATTTAAATTTTATTCAAATAGAATAATAAAAATGATACATTAAACTTACTCCTTAACCTCACCTTCTTCTAACCTCTCCAAAAGAGCAAAACATATCCTTAGCCTTTAAATTCATGAGACTTTTTCTTTCTCTTCTCTCTCCCTCCCATAAGAAAATAGTAAGCAGTGAGGAAAATGAATGTGCTAGAATGAAATAACGCTTCATGACCAAAACTGATGTGATGATACATTAGAACCCAGAACTGCAATATAGTCATTGAGCTATTTCTTGAATGGTGCCACTATTTGGTATGCTTTTTCTTGGTGGTTGTCACAGAGGTACAATCCAATAGTAGATAATATTCTCAAGGTCACTGTGGCAATGAAGTTGTTCCTAAAAAAATCTTTATTTCAGCATTGTTTCTTCAGTGTATTATGGGGATATAAAGCCATATTAGTTAAAGTATTTCTACCAGACATATGGAAGAATGTATTTCATTGCACAGTAAGTGCACAGAGGACCTTGAACACAGTTTATAACTTGCCTCCCATGCTCAATACAGATGAATGCAAACGGGAACATATATAAAATGGAATGCAGCAATCTTACGCAAAAAGTTGAGAAACCAAATGTTACTTTAGCCTTGTAAGATATCTCTGCTTTTCCTGAATAACCCATAAACTCAGAGTGTTACTGATGAAATAAGGAAAATAAGTGGATTATCCATGTACAAATTCTCACTATAAGCCAAAAGATGTTTCCAGTTGATTAGTAGCAGGGTTCTACAGCTTTTCACTGGAATTAGTGAGAATGAAAATCCAATTGCCTTTGTGTTGATCTGTGGTCAAACGGATGATGTTATTGCACAAGGCAGTAAGAAATTAGATTAGATGCATTCTGTTTCCCTGAATTTTCACTATAATATTTTCCAGGGAAAGATATCAGTGATATTTTGCTGTTACAAAGGATCTTTAGCAGGACAAGGTTTCTAAGCAGAGATAATGACTTTTATTTTACCAACTGGTATAATTGGAGAGGGGAAAAGAGAAACGCTAAAACCAGATGCAGACTTCTCTGGCATAAATGGCTCTGTTGGATTTTAAATGGCGTTAAAACTGGATAGTCCAATACTACATGTAACTTGACACTAATTGTTATGCCACACCTGAAAGTGTACGTACATAAATGTACGTTTGATGGAATTTTTGAAAACTAGAATGGGTGACTCAGAGAAGATTTCTTTGATTCTATTAAATATTCAATGATTTATTTTTTTTTCTGTATTGATCTATGTAAGTTCCAGGCTATGTGGAAATCAAGAATGTTAACTAATGTGAAATTTCTTTTTTGAGTGAAATGAAATTGCATTATGACTCTTTCAGAATTATCCTCTCTTCTCCTAGAGGAGTGTAGTTGTTGTATAAACATCTTTAATTTATTGACATAACAGATTTTTCCTCAAAGAAAGAGCTTAACTATATGTTATATTTTCGGTGGTCTATTTTGGATGTTATAATCAAGGCAAGTGTGATTGTTCATAGATTAGAAAAAAATTCCAGGTTCTTATCTTTGAAATTGGCCAGACTAGTTTTCCAAAAACAAACAAAGCCACCCCATGATTAAGGGTATTTGGAGGGATCATGACTACTAAATTTTCTGTTTTCAGTTAAGGTGAAGAAATCTTTTTGTATCTTGCATACAAGATATATGTGAAACTAGATAATAATTCTTCATGTTTTCTCGCTTCTTCCATATGGAAATCATTCCTAAGCAACATGACCAGAAGTCATGCTGATAAATCCCATTTTATTTTCACCGTCAGCCAGCAGCTGACGGATGGTTGGGGGGAAGGTTTTCTGTGTAAACTATTTGGATACTTCTACTGCCCATACCCCAGAAATCCACCAAAGCAACAGAGGGAGAGAAAGAACTTAAAGTAGATTCAAAATACAAAGTTGTTGAAAATATATTCTGAAATCAAACACTGGAGAAGAAAACTAATGGATCTGTGTTGCTGAAGAACTTTTATAAAAAGAAAACAACTTTCAGTTTGTAAATCAGAATTTTAAAATTAAGTACAGTAAATATCTTGAAAGCAGTGGTGATTTAAGACTGAAATAGGAGGAAAGGTCAATAAAAGATAGGAAATGGATTATATGGCCTGTTATAACAACACATTGCTTTCAATGATATCTATCTAGAAGAAGCTACTTACAGTCCTAAAAGATTCACATCTGAAGTAATCATCTCTGTTAGAGCATAATGATCTTCTAGTTCAGTCAGGAAATTAATAGCTTATAATAAGCTGTAATACAAGGTTTATTGCCTTGGTTTACAGCTGTTACATGCATAGTCATTAGTAAGTCAATGCTGGACTGTAAGTTCTTGGATGCCTACTGGAATTAACTGTTTGGCTATCTCTTAAATATGCCCAAGGGAGATCTGTGTATCTTCAGTTGTTGTTTCTAATAACCTTCTGCTAATTTTGAGGAAGTGCTCCCCTCCCTGTAAAAAGGTTAGGTGTCTTATTACAGTAAGTGCTACAGCTGGAGCAGGCAGCAGTCAATCCTATCTGGATCACACAAGATGACTTTTTAAAAGCCAAGGAGAGAATTATCAAATCTTTTGATAGCTGGTGGCCCAGTAGCTAGGAAACTGGTTTTCAGACTTCTTTGATTTGACAACCCATAAAAGTTTCCACATGGAGAAGAGTAGATTTGTGTCAGGAAAATAAGTCTACTGTCATCAGGACTGGTTCTTAATCATCTTTCATCATAAAAACAATTTTTGTAGGCTCGCAGATTGTGTGTGCTAGCAGTAGTTCCTATCAGCTCTCAAAACTGAATCTTAAATACCTCATTTCCTACTAACCGGAAGTACGCCTGAAGCATGCCGCTGTTCAGTCATCTGAAATCAGACTCTTTCTGTCTTTCCTGTTGAGGTTATACAGCTAGTGAATCTGAAAAACGAAAAATAAATCTTTTGTCTAATGACCTGAGCGTGCAAGCTTGACTGAGATGCTGTGTCTCGGTCCAATTAATGTTTAGAACACACCTCAGAAGCAGGTCCTGTCACTGTAACTTTCTCATTGTTCTCTATGTGTATTTTCCTTCCCTTTAACCATTAAGTTATTGTTCTGCCTCATCTAATATTTCCTGCTTCACTTATTTCTTGCTGTAAAGACACAGAAAAGAGTGCAAACAAAACACATTTTTAAACTGAGGAACAAGAGAATTAATTCCATGTGATTTATGGTTGAGGGTAGAGAAAAATACAGCAAGCTGTATGGGTTAGAAAGGTCACATGGTAGGGATCCCAAACAATGCCACCGCATGAGCAGGAGTCGTGAAGAAAGTGTGCTAATGATTTTGAATAATAGCATTAAGTGTTTTTTCACTTAAACTTTGGTTTCCCTTTACTTATCATGTATGTAGAAATAGAAATTGACGATCCTTCTTAATGGTAACTAGTAAAAGTAGCGTTGATATCATTTTTCATGGGAAGAAAAAAACAGTGTCTCACTGTGCAGTCTAAGAACTTGGCCATGGATTATCAAAGAGAAAAATGAAGCGATATTCTTAGTGAGAGAATCAGTGGAAATACAAGATATTGAAGTTAATTTTTAATCAAATTATCCCTTAATTTTTTTCAATGCATTGATGTAGTTTATTTGGCTTTTTTGTGCCTTGTTTATTTAAGTGTGTTACTTACTGGAACGTAATGCAATATTGCCATCTAGTGAAAGGATGAAAAATGTCTGGCCAAACTCATCTTTTGATACATAAAGTCATGAACATGGTACTTACAAAAGAACAGTTCTAAACATTGGGAGTGCAACAAAGAAACCAATACTGGCAAGAACTTGTAACTTGTGATTTGGTTTTGTTCTCTGTTTGTTTGCTTTATAGAGGTATTTACTGTGCATATTGCTACAGATCCTGCATGAAAGTGGGGGCTTGGGGTAGCAGAAGTTATTCAAGACAAAACAATGATGTTTACGTAGCCTCTTGTAATAACTGCTGAGATATCTGATGATTTTGTGTCATGACCCACAAACATATTCCTGGTACTGGCTGGTACAGGAGGAGCGAAAAACTTAAATGATGCTAAGTAATGGTCAGGTATGCTGGACAAACAAATCTTGGTCATTTAAAATACGTTCTTCTGTAAAGCCGTATTCTGTTCCCTGTGGTTACTTACAAATATTTACTGCAGCTTTAATACTTTCACATACTGTGATTGAACAGATTTATAACAGCTGTTGAGTTATAAACTTTCATTGCAAAGTGAAGTTTCTGGTTTATATTTTTAAGCTATGCTTTCTTATGTTTTATTATCTGTTTCTCTGCAAGTTATCTTTATAACATAACACCAAAGTGTTTCATCATCTTTACTTACATGTCTTTAATATACCGTTGTGACAGGTGGGTGGATCTTAGTTTTCCAATTAGGTATTAGGTGCTCAGTGATTCTTAATGTGCATTCCCACTGGATTCTTCTGTTGTGGAAAAGTTGCCTAATCTTTGTGTGTTACCCAAAGTGTTCAGTGAGAATCATAATATTTGTTTCAGTATGTTAGGAGGAGCCTGCAAATGTCAGATGATGTTTAAACAACACTTAGAAAATCGGAAGATCATTTCATTGAGTATAGATAGACTACATGTAAGAGGATTGCCAGATGACAGGACTGAGCATGCAGTCTAGCCTGAATTTTGTTTTCTTATCTTGCTACTCATGTTTGTCAGGTAACTTTTTTGGGAGGGGGGAAGGGGAGGGAAGGGGAATACAGCCCTCTTTTTTTTTTCTTTTTTTTTTTTTTAAGTCCAGTAATATACTATTACAAAGGCAATATATAACTCACAGTTGCCCCAATAATGTACTAAAAAAGGGGATACAGCAAGTAGTAGCATGAGAGAAGGGGCATTCCTAGGGATTTTTTTCAGTGCAAATCACTGAAGCTCTGTCATTTTCATTACTGCCTACAGCAGTAACCACTGTTGCTTTCCATTGAGAAAGGCCTTGTGCTGCACTCTGTAAATATGTTTGTATTGATGCAGAGGCCATAATATAGTTTCTCTTAAATGCAGAAAGAGAAAGTAAAAGCCAAGTAAATCTTAAATTATAACACAGTAATATAATTAATTGTGTAAATAACATAAGGTGAGTATTTGTTGATTTTGTAGTACAGCAGTATAACATTGCCCTTCACTTCTCTGGGATTTCAGTCCTAGATAATTAGTTTACTGATCTCTGAGAAAGTATGATACTGTTAGTTTAAATCTTAGTTGAAATATATTGGGCTTGCGGGCATGTTAATTATTTATTTATAGATCTGTCTCTCAAGTACACAGTTTTGAGTTGGTCTAAACAGACAAAGTAAATGTAAGATCCAGTATTCATAGACATTGGAACGTGTGTTAATGTAGTAGAATGATTTTTTTTTTCTGAATAAATAGTTTCTGATATATATATGAATAGGATGAATAGTTGTATATTTATGTAAATAATTAACTTCTTTATAAAGAAAATTCTACTTGAAAAACTACATTAGCTTCCTAATAGACACCATATCATATAATCTATATTTTCAAGCATTCCTTCTTTCTTAAGATGATTCTTTTTTTTTTCCAGAGGTAGTCTGGATTTTGACTCACATTTTGAGTCGGGATTTTATAAAAGTTTTCAAAACATCTGTAATAAAGATGATAAATTGCATATACTTATCATGAGAAAATACAAATCAACTGTAATAACCATCACTTCTCCAAAACAATGATTTATTTTTTTTTTAAATTCTGACTTTGCATTAAGAAGTGAAGATGTCGTTTCTTGAATTACATTGCATATGTTGGCAATGTTTTTTAATGTGAATTTAAAAATACTACAATTTGTTTAGATAAAATGTTTTTGCACAAGCTCAAACAATTTTTGTCAGATGCTGACCTCAATTGCAAAAGACATTTTCAATTAAGGAAAACGTTTATATAGTTAGCAAGCTGTCATTCAGTAAAACTCATTTTTTTAATTAAACAGATGGTGATAACAAAGAAATTAATGAACACATACTTGCTTGCCTGCTATCCTAATTTGCATTTCTAAATTATTCAGGTTATGCAGCAATTAAGCTTTAATTGCTTTTAGACAAATGAATATCTCAGAATGAATGACAAATTATGATGAAATTGTCCAAGAAGCATGGTGTATTCTAATGCTCGTGCTATTTTATTTTGTGACAATTTTCGAAGCCTAAATGTGGGAATTGAACATTGCTATGCGGATTTACTATGCAGTTTCTTTGTTCCATATGCAGCCCATCGTCATGGCACTGCTCTGCATAGATAAGATAAATGTAAGATGCAATATTCATATGACTTTCAAAACTGCATTATTGCAATAGCATGTTTTCAGAGATGGGTTAGCATTTCCAGTCCTCTGTACAAGAAGGCATAGATGACAAGACAAATGCCATGTGATCATAATAACCCTTCCGATTAAGTTTCTGCTACTTGATTTATAAGTAATACTTTAGAAAGAATGTATAATTTATAAAAAAATGCAGCAAACTATAGAGGGAGTGCACTAAAAGTTTGTTTTATCTGATTTAAGACAGAGGACTCATACAGTGTCGTGGCTAGTCTGGGTACAAAGCAATTATGTAGCCATGTTTGCTTCTTTCTGTCATATTTGTGACTACACGCTCTTTTCATTTTTTTTTCCAATTTATGCTTCATTTTCCAATTTTTCATATTTCTGGAACACTTCTTTGACCTGTTTAGCCATTGCACCACACATAAGCTGAAAAAACTGCATTCTTCTTGAAGGAGCTACACTAACTGTGAACACAAGTCATGTGGTACCATTGTAGTTGGTTTCTCCGATATATTTATATAGGGGAAACCAAATCAAGCATCCAGCTCAGCATCAGTGCATGTGAGCTTGCTACATTTATGGGGAGCAGACTATTTTATAGCACTTTATGCTCTAAATATAGCAAAACTATGGCATTTTATAGTTTAACTGACAGCAGACAAATGTGTGAATGGACTTAATCTCAGAAAAACATTTATGGAAACGTATTATGATTATGACATAGCTTGTTCTTTAGAAGGAGACTTGACAGCATGTGACGTAATATAAACTTTCCAATACCTTTACTTTGTATAATAATCATATTTCTAAACAGTCTTTATAACAATCTTAAAAGCAAACTGGAGAAGTTTCTTCATATATTTAGTATAGACTGTATTTAAACCATACTTAAAGACTTCATCTTATCTACATGTAAGCATTTAAATGAGGCAGAAATCTAGGACAGCTATTCACCTCAAATTTTGAGTGTATTCTTTGAAGGGAGGCATGAGCTGAGCTAGTCAGTCCAGTTCAAATAAAATAGGGACTACTTGATAGCTGTTTCCTGCGTGTTATAGGACCATAAAGTTGAAAGAAGCGACAGTGGTTTCTGTTGCAAGGAATGAATCTTATTTGCAACCATATCACCAGGATAGTTGTCTAAAGATACAGCAATAATAAGATGCTGGTTTAGGCCCATGATTCAGATGGAGAGTGATAGCTGCCGGGGGGTAACAGCTTAGAAAATGTTGTAACTTGAATAAATCGGCCTACCTTAGTTTGGACACTAAGGCAGTGCAAAAGGACTTGTAACTTGCCATTTACAAAGAATTGTATTGACAAGGCCAATTATGAATTATTTCTCTGTACATCAAATGTAGAGTAAGAATCAACCTCTTTAAGAAGGGCAGATAATGAAAAGGAGGGGGAAAAAAGCCAAACAAAATAGTTAACACAGAAATGCAAGGGAGTGTCTTACTCCCTGGTAGAAGTTTAGTGGTACCTAAAGCAAAAACTAGGCTTCTGTCATTACATGAAGGTGAAGAACATGGAGTGTATATTTCTGCTGTTTAAATTCACAATATTAGAAATACCAAGAAAACTTAGTCTAGCATTTTTAGAGGCTTTGTGGTGATACTTTGAGTGGAAAATTCCTATTCAGGTCAGAGAGAACTGAAGAGGGTAGAAAAGTTTCAACAGTTGCCCTAGCTTTCTTATCTAAAAAGATCTATTAAACATGAAAAGTCCCTGGGCTTGCTATCAATAAAAACGAATTGTTAATAATACCATGCCAAGATAGTTATATTCTCCGGTTTTTCATTTTGAATATGTATTCTTAGCTTATTGGTAGAAATCTTTTTGCATGCATCTCATTTCCTGTGAGTAGATACTCATTGCCTATCTTTGAGTTTCATAATATTTTTCTTTCCTTGAAGATCTTGCAGTAGGATGCATGAAGTCATTTCATTAAGGCAAAAATCTCTACCAATCGATTTCAATGAGTGTAACGCAACTACTTTCTCACCATCCCTTGTCAATGCATGTACTCAAATCTTTCTGTGCATGCCTCTGTGTAGGACATAAATGTTGACTTCCTTCCTGTAGATATGATCTAGAATGATGTACAATAATATTGCCTAATTAAAAATGAAAAAAAAAAAATCCCCTTTTAGATAGCCACTGATACATGTCTTCTAATGTGTTTATGTGACATATGACAGAAGCTGTGTAAGGCTGGTGGATAAGCAACAGTATTTACTAACAATTTATTTCTGTTTGCATAGGTCACCACAAGGTGCTAATGGTGTTTATTGTTTGGATCTTGAAATTTTTGCAGCTGTATATTTACTTAGGAACTGTTTACGAAGACAGGAAATAGCCTTTTTACAATATGTTATCACTATTTCCTGTTATTAGCACTAGTGTATACGATTATTACAGGGTACACATTTAATCTATTGTGCTTGAAAACTGCAAGATAAGGGTAATTTTTACCCCCTCATATTAATGGAAGAAAAATATATTGACTGTATTTTGGTTCTGGACATTGAAAATTGTTGAGTCAGTATAGGCTTATCCAAGCTGAATAGATCAGATCCAGTGTCTTTTTTTAAAAAACACTTTAGTTGAGAATATTGTATTTTAACTAACTAGTATTTTGATTTTAAAATATTATAGCAGTTCTTACAGTAAGGGATTGGAAACAGAAGATTTCCAGGTGAGATATTTAGTCATTTACTTATTCTTTTCTTTTTCATTATTGGCTGCATAGTCGAGCCTTAAAAATTAATTGCTTAAGTGCCCTCCTATAGGAAGTCTTATTTCCTCTTTATGTGTAAAACTTCAATGAAAGTATTATGTAGTAACCACTACTCTATTTTTTGGCATAACTTTCTATTGCTTCCTAATAACATGTATTTATTAAATTACCAATGCTTAAAATGTACTGGTAGGACATCTTGGAATAGTGAACATATGCTGCTGCTTTTCAGAATGTGAATTCAAAGATGCATAGGTTAAATGATGGCATTTCTTAAGATCTATTTTTATCACAGGAAGTTACTACATCTTGATATTGACAAATAAAGTAGCTTCATATCTTTTACAGATCCTTAGCAAAAGATTAATAAAGAAATTAAGAAACTCCAATAAGTTGTTTTCCAGATATTTTAGAATCTTTAAATGCAATAAAGCTAGTATGTATGCTTTATGTGAAATACAAATTAAGTATTTGTATTATGTTAAGTAGTTGTTTTCAGCTGGATTCATGCTCTATATTAAAATTATAGAGGCTTAGTGATCAGCAATATGGCTGAATTAATAACATAAGAAATCCAAAACAAATTACTAGATTTTCGTTTTCACTGGTTTTAGTAAAACCACCTCATAAATCTTACAGTAAAGATAAATGACTCACCTAGATAAATAAAAAAAAAGTTGTCTGAGCCACGATGAATATTTTAATATCAGCAATTCATTATGTTTCAAACACATGTTGCCTTTAATACAAGTGCATGATCTTGAATATTATTAAGGTTTAAACAAATTTAAATGTGACAAGCACAAGATTAAATGTGGCACATAAATGAGTTTAAGCAGCTAATTAGGTTTTGTTCGTCCATCCTATGTTTGACAGATGTAATACCAGCAATACTAATTAGAGAAACCAGAGTACCAAATAGATAGTAGTTTTATTGTGGAACTACAGTTTTGCATCACGCGCATTCACACGAGGCACATAAGCCTGTTTGAGACATTTTGAAAACTAAGAAAAGTCCATGTTTTACCATTTCACAGTGAACATAATTTTATAGGAAATATGTCTCCTTAAAAATGGAAGATCAGTTCTTAGGTTTTAGAAAAGAATTCCATTAGACACATAGTTTACCTAACTGTTCAAATCTGATCCTTGTTTTAGGTTAAGTTTCTTTTTCTACTATGTAATTTTTATTTTGATTTTACAATGCTGAATATGATCATTAAAATTAGTTGTTATTTATGATACTGATTTAAAAATGATGTGGTTAGACTCTGTGTTCTAAAAAGGGAATAATGTATGATTAACCTTATATCATTTATCTGATATGGTAATGCAAACTGTTGATAGTAATAGAAATTGGCATCAATACTTGGTTAGTCTTCAATCAAATAGCTGTCAACGGGTATTTATAGTTGAGTTTAATCACTGGATGATAATGGGAAAGAATGGGAAGTATAAGAATATGGTTTATAAAGAAAAGTTATTTTATGGTTGGGTAACCCAAGTGAAAACATGTAAAATCTATCCCATTATAAATAAAACATTTCCAAAGCTTGTATTATCCCTTTTACTAGAATTGTCCAAGTTAAGAAAACGCAATATTTAATAAAATACATCTAAATTCAGAAGCACTGTCAGCAGGCAGTGTCATGGATCACAGGCCCATTTCAGACCAGGAGACATTATGGTGGGACCCATAAGCCTTAAACTCCATCACCAAACACACATGCAATAGTTACAGTGTTGATTAAATTCCATATAGGTAGTCTTGCTCTCAGCTTCTGAAGACAGTTGCCTTCACCCTGCTGTTCTAATGTTTTACACAGCTTTTGACTGGTTATTAAGCATGGGTGGGGAGGTTAGGGTTTTGTTTTGTTTTTTTAATGCCCAGACTCATGTCAGGGTCAGTCATTTTCATCTATTTGACAATAAATGATTTGTGAATCTCTGCACTCTTCTTGAGATAAAAGAAAAATTATGAACTGACTGACATTTGTACTGATCCCTATACTGCAACAACAACTTTTAACGTGAATCCACAATTTATTTTATTATTTTCATTTATGTGCTAGGGACCCAAATTAAGTAAGGTTCTGATACTTGCCTTTCAGTGTATGATAGTAAATCCATATTTTTACTGCTTCCCTCTCACCTCATCCTTAATGCCTTTACATTAAGGTTCTACCTTGAGCTGGTACCTCTTCGGTAACACTGTGTGTAGGGATGCCATCCCTGTCTCTCTGCATTTTGGGAGGCTCTCTCTGATCAGTGCAGAGCTGGGCAGCAGCTCTAGTAGCTTAACTGGGCACGGTAGCTTAAAGCTTCCCAATGTGATCTCAAGGAAGAGGAAAATGGTGTGGCAGCAGTTTTCTACAAACCAAAATTCAAAACAATTATGCATCTGTTGTCAGAAGAAAACTGGAATATTAAGTCAATAAAACAATCTATCTGTTTTCTGACTCTGGGAGGAGAAATTGGGCATAGCATTTCCATTCCAATTTTAGAGACGCTAAAAATCCCATGGCACCAAACCATGATGCTAGCTATAATGTGTAGGAGAAACGTCTCTTTCAGGAGTTAGTTTGGTGGGGTTTTTTGAGACCAATGAGACGACACGCATATCCCAAAACCAAATATCCAAACTTTCACAGGTTTTTTTGTGTTACATTGTTGCACTGTAGGACTGCAATTACAAAACGCAGTCTGTGTCTATAGTACAACAGATTTGGGAAGCCAGCAACCAGGGCTGGCAAGGAGTCAATGGTAATACCAATCAACTTTTGTACGCTTGGATACCCATCATGTTTTAGAATGAAAATAGCTTTGACCCCAAGGATTATTAGCATGGAAAATTTCCTGGAGTTCATGGTACAGAAGGTGTGCCATACAGCTGTCCTTGTGCCTATCTATTACCAAGTGCTCACTTACAACTGCCATACAGAAGCTTTTTTGGGTTGTTTTTAATTTAGGTTGGCTAGGGTATCTTAATTTTAGGGATGCTGAATTTTATAGGCCTAAATGAATAAATGTCATTGTGGAAATGATTAGAGTTTGTTCAGCTGTGGTATTTGTAGGTTTTATATGGTTATTGAATTAAGTCAGATACTTTAAAAGACCACTAAGAACACTTTCTCATACTACCTGGTTAAGTAAAGAATAGCTCTGGTTAAATATTTGCTAAGATTTTATCCAGAGCTTTAGGGTAAGCAAGTCGGGTTACCATCTACTTTCAGTCACTTAAGAATCAAAAAAGCAATCCAACCATCAGGTACCGAATACAGAGAATTACATTTATTAGTAATCCATAATTAGCTAATGGGAAAATAGTTTTTCAAAGGTCTGGAGAGATTGTTTAAGTATGGTTACACTGGATCAAATGAAGGGTGCCGCTAGCTTTGAATAGTCCTTTAAAGTCTTTAACAAAGGGAAGGGTGGAATGTGGACTGACTGTCAAGCATACTTGTATTTCACAGAGCTACCAACCTGTCAAGAATTGCATTGTTTTTATTTGAGATTTTATGTATTTATCTTCTTGCCATTCCTCCTTCCCTCCCTGTCCTCCTCCCCTCCATTTCCCCCTCCTGATTGTTAGTTGCTTAGTAGAGGTACTTTGCCTACCTCTTTTTTGCCAACCTGTTCTCATTAAGGCTGGGTGTTTGGAACCTACCTTTCTAGAAATATTAAGATAGTGGAAAACAGATTTATTTCCAATTTTGAGAGATTAGTAAAAGTCTACTTCTGATCATGTTACTGACACTGTGTTAATGTTAGGGAATAGAGATGCTTTCCTTCTATTGTCTGGAGCAGTATCTGTCCACACTGGAATGTTCCAGCTTGGCAAGGGAAATATTATAGTTCGTGGGCAGTGGGAGGAAAGTAACAATATATCTTAAGTAGGGCATTCTATTCTCTGGCAGGAGAAAGGAGGAAATGAATTCAAAACTTCTGTCTTATTATCCAGTCAAGCTTCAGTCTTAAAAGATTCAATAAGTGAAGCTTCAACCACCATCACTAGAACAAAAGGATGGTAGCCGAAACGGTCGCATTAACATCTATCACATCCTTGGACAAAAATTGACTATCTGACACAAAGCTACACAGGTTAGTGAATGAGCAGATGCCATGGAATGAGAGATTGATGCTTCAGTGATAGCCTGGAGTCTGACTAATAATCCAGAACCAATTTGTCACAGATGCCAACTCTTAAGTATTGGTTAAGCCCTGAGAAAATAGTCTGCATTTCAGCAGCTCACAGTGTTTTTATTTTAGCTCTGTTGTAAGCAGCTATTCCCAATACTCCTTTAAAACTTCTGTTCCCAGTGCTTCCTTTTACCCTGTAAATGAATTTATTAAGTTAAGAGTAAACCTTATTTCCTCAAAATTGGAAATATAGGTGCAAATTATGTACAAGCATTTTAAAATCTTAGATTACAGTAAGCGTTGGAGAATAGTACTGTACTTTGCTGTTTTTAAGTACTCAGAGGATCAGGGTTCCTATCTTAACTGTCTTTCATATTTCATGACATTAAAATCTCATCACGTGAGATTTTCATCTCTTAGTTCCAGACTATGAAATAGAAAATAGTAAGGGTGAGAGAAGATCCATCCTTTTCTTCTATCTCCCACTCATCAGAGTGAC
Source organism: Tringa tobata (assembly GCA_033628505.1). Classification (NCBI taxonomy): domain Eukaryota; kingdom Metazoa; phylum Chordata; class Aves; order Charadriiformes; family Scolopacidae; genus Tringa; species Tringa tobata. The sequence continues at coordinate 10,337,359 of JAHREE010000559.1, read as the reverse complement.
TAGATGGAGGTCAGGTGGGGGAAAATTTCTCTGCTTTCAGAGGTGTAGAGATTTATTTGTAGTTTATACTATACCATACAGGTCTTCTATATTTTTCAGTTCTGCTTCTTGTTCTATGTTGTTTCTTTTCTAAAATGAATTTAGCAACTTAGAAATTGTAATAATCTTTCCTCTTCTCTGAACCATGAATAAGATATTTCTTAGCAAACCACTCTGTAAAGCGTAGTGCTTGAGTCCTCTGTACCACTTGCAATAAGATATCAGTATAGTAATTCTTGTGTATTACTGTATCCTTAATCTATTGAGCAAATAAAAACAAAAAAGAATCTTCAACACATGCACAGGACTATTCTGTGAGATGATATTCTTGTAATGCAACTTGCTCCTGGGAAACTGATTTAACAAAGCTAGAAAATCTGTGTTTTCTAATGGTATTCTATTAATCTTCATCAACAAGTTATTTTTTAAATTAATATTACTTTGAAATGTAATTTTAAGTTGATACATGGTAATATTTGCAACTATTGTGGAGATCACTTAAAAAAAAATTCTGCCTTCCCTCCCCCCCACTCCACCCCGTCATAGGGTTCTAGACTTCTGTATTCTTTATCTAGTCAATAGATAATGAGACTTAATAGCACAAGTAGAGGAAATAGCACATAGAGGAAACAACAAGTGTTAGTAGTGGGTGACTCTATGTGAAAGTCCACTGAGGTCCCCATCTGTCGACCTGACAGAGAGTCATGAGAGGTACGCTGCCTTCCAGGAGGTAAGATCTAAGACTTTGCTGAGAGGGTGTCACAACTTATCAAAAGCACAAATTCATATCCACTTTTTCATGTGGGCATCATTGACACTGTGGGCTGGAACCTGGGCAGAATTAAGGATGACTATAAAGCCCTGGGGGTGCAAGTGAAAAATATTGGTGCCCAAATTATCTTTTCTTCCATCATATCCAATAAACCAGGCCAATCAGAGCAGTGACAAATGTTCCTTACTTGACTCCAAAGATGAGAACCAGAAGGCCAGCTACCTCAAGGGTATGTATGGCTATGGTGGATCCTCTTGCACCCCTCCAGGGAAACTTGCATGCTGGATTACCTCTCTGAACTGCCCGTACATCAACACGGGCTGCAGCAGGAATAAGCAGGGAGAACTAGAAATCTCTGTTGTGGTCGCAGGCTGTGATCTCATTGCAATTACAGAGACATGGTGGGATAGCTCGCATGACTGGAATGCTGTCAGGGGTGGCTATATACTTTTTAGGAAAGACAGGCCAGCAAGGCAAGGTGGTGGAGTTTCTTTTTATGTGAGAGAGCAACTGGAAGGTATTGAGGTCTGCCTAGGAGTGGGTGAAGAATAGGTTGAGGTCTTATGGGTAAGAATAAAGAAGCAGGCTAATATGGGTGACACTGTTGTGGGTGCTTACAAACCACTGAATCAGGAAAAGAAAGTTGATGAGGCCTTTTATAGACAGCTGAAAGTAGCCTCATGATCACAGGCCCAGGTCCTCATGGGGGACTTCCACCACCCTGAAATTTGATGGAAAGGCAACACAGCCAGGCATGCACAGTCCAGGAGGTTTCTGCAGAGCACTGATGATAACTTCTTGACACAGGTGGTGGAAATGCCAACAAGGAGAGGTGTCCTGCTGGATCTTGTACTAACAAACAAAGAAGGACTAATTGGGGATGTGAAGGCCTCTTCAAAGGCATACTTGGAAGAATCCCATGGGTTAAGGCTGTAAAAGGTAGGAGAGGCCGAGAGAGTTGGTTAACATTCAAGCAGCACGTCTCCAAGCCAATGGTCTCGTGGAGTAAATTAAAAAGTATATGGCCAGCAGGTGGAGGGGGGTTATCCTCCCCCTGTAGTTGGCCCTAGTGAGGCCACGTCTGGAGTATTGTGTGCAGTTCTGCGCTCCCCACTTCAAGAAAGACAAGGAACTACTGGACAGAGTCCAGCAGGGGGCTACAAAGATGATTAAGGGACTGGAGCACCTCTCTTAGCAGGGAAGGCTGAGAGACCTGGGTCTGTTTAGCCTGGAGAAGATTGATACAGGATTTCATCAATGCTTATAAAGATCTAAAGGGCACATACCAAGAGGGTGAGGCCAGGCTGTTTTCAGTGGTTCCCAGCAGCAGATTAAGCGGCAGTGGGCACAAACTGAAACACAGGAAGTTCCATCTAAACACAAGGAGGAACTTCTTTACTTTGAGGGTGGCAGAGCACTGGAACAGGCTGCCTGGAGAGCTTGTAGAATGTCCTTCTCTGGAGATATTAAAAACCCACCAGCATGTGATCCGGTGCAACCTGCTCTGCCTGAACCTCCTTTTTCAGGGGTGTTGGACTAGATGTTCTGCAGACGTCCCTTTCAACCCCTACCATTCTGTGATTCTGTGAAAAAAGAAGAAAAAAAGATAATAAACCAGTTTGATTGAAAAGCAATGCTTTAAAAACTGCTACATCTCTATAGCAAAAAGATCCTTTGAAAAAAAGAGAGGTGGTCTGTTAATGAGAATAGCCTTAGTGCTGTTGTCTGAAGCCATCACGCTTTACACTGCTTGCCAAAGAACTTATGAATACTACTTCTTTTTTTTTTTTTTCTTTAAAGTGAGCTGAAGCTGCTCTGTATCTTGTGGACTCTTTGCATGTTGAGTGTTTGAGTGTTTGTGTAGTGTTATCCATGTCTGCTGTTAAGTGGGACTATTAGATTTGACTCAGATTTGATTATATCAGTGGAAATGTTGAATATTAGCCGTGAAGCTATCAACTTCATCAGTAAAGTTGGTATGGTTGATTTAACCCTGGCTTATATGGCTTATGCTGAACCATTTATTACTTCCCATATGATTCCCACAACATATTAAATATGAGCTCTTTCTTGTGAGGTCTGAAACAATGATCCTGTTAATTCAGTTTTACTTTTTGAAGGAACAGAACGTGACTGTATTCTTTGAAGTTTGTGATTGGACTGGGTGAGACGTTTACCATGAATAATTCATTTGACAGATTTTACCCCTTTAACTGTTCAATTATTGATCAGAGAATGAAAACCCTCCAATGTACTAATTATTTTAAATGATTTGTGAATTATTATGGATATATTTTGCCTGCAGATTGTTGGGATTGTTATGAATATTCAGAACTTCAAGTATGAGTTGCATAAATTATGTGGGATGAAATCTTTTCCTTAAGAAGACTTTTACAAAGAATATAGCCTGAATTATACATAGACAATTCGCATAATTGTATAGCTGCACTATATGAATCGCAGTTAATAAACTATTTGGCCTAATTTTTACAACTATTGCCACTAATAACTCTCAATTGCTGTAGTGTGTTTAGGAAGTGCGAAAATACAGCAAAAACCCCACATATTTTGCATTTCTCTGCAGGGGAATTACTGTAATTAAATGCAAGATTTTATGAAAGGGGAAGGTGATCTTAGTATACAAATGTTTAGGTAAGTTGATTTATCCATTCCATACCTACATGTATGAACTCACAAATGCCAGGGTGGTGTATGCATATGGTCTGGCGAGGATAATTTATTGACCACACTGTGGACAAGGGTGCCATCTCAGAAGCACTGCCTGTGCTTTTTGGTTCCTCTTCACTCGCAACAACAAACTAATATTTGGACAGATCATTTATAAGCCATTTAAGTCATCAGTTGTGACGTGTGGTCTTTTGCCTCTGAAGATTGCTTACCTCATCTTCCATGAATCTTAAGGCAGGTTGCTATGCACTATCTGCTTTTCCCTTGTTTGAATAGGTGTTTGAATGATACATCTATTGCCTCTTTTTCTGTTGAGTAGCCTTTTTGACATCCTTCTTCACCTTCCATTCTGGTGGTGGTGTCAGAATGGAGGCTGTGATATAGAAGCACCTTTAGTGTTATTTCTGAGAATGGTGTCATGGAAGTGGTGTCCTAAGAGCAGTGTCCTTCATTATTAGTATTAGCTGTTCTTATAACTCCTTATTTGGTTGGTTTCTTCTGGTGTTTAAACATGAATTTCCACCGTACTTCATTCACACCAGCTCTGATATTTCTGTTACAAACTTTTGCATGTAGATCACTGTTTGCAGAAATGCCTGTTGTATTTACTTCTGTTGGCACATTGGTAACCTGTCATTAACCTCTTCAGAACATGTTAATATGAACGAATCTTTTCTGCGAGGTGTTTCAGGATGCCTGAGACACAGCTTATGAGTTAACAGCTGCATTTCAGTCAGTGCTGTTGCCAGGGTGGGGGAGCAGGAACCTTAATAACTGCCAATGTTTGAAAACATCTCTGCCAGATTGACAGGTGTGAATGCCTAAAAAACAGGACAGAAAATCATTTTATTGAAGAAGAATGAGAGTTAATGAATCTATCTTGTCAAATGATTTTTCTTTCAGATACATCTGACATTTTCCTCTGTTTATCTTCATTTAAAATTTCAGTATCTGAAATTTTTTTCTCCCAATACAAATACTTTTTAGTCTGAGCTAGGAGTTCATTTCAAGAATGTTTTTCATTACATATGGGAGAGAGAATTCAGTGTCATAGTGCAGTGGGGGGATTCAGAAGAGAGAAAGCAGTAGCCTCTTGTAGAGGGTAAATTGAAGTGGGTACCCAGCAGAGGAGCTCATCTCTCCACTAACAAGGCTGCAAGGTTAGTACACTGGGTTCTTTCTGAAATACCTAAAGTTACTAGTTTAACATATCCATGAGAACAGATTTCCACATGGCTATCTGGACCTCTGAAGATAAATCTCTTTTAATTCTACTTTTTTTGTGGACCTGATGCATTTAATGACATATTTTGGAGTAAGAGGAAATATACATCTGTATCAACTATGTTCTATGTTTGAACTGCTCATTGTTTTGTTGTAGTAAGAACACAGAAAAAAAGTACAATCAGATAGGATAAAAAACCTGTAATTTCAAATGGATGAGAAATACTGCTACAGAACAGATTCTTTGCTACGCATACTGAAGATACATCAAACAGTTTGCTCAATATATGATGTTTTACTTACTTTATAGTTGTGATACAATGCCTCATAATTTTTAGAAAGTGAACTTTTAGAAAGTTTCTCTTGCGGTATCAAATGTGATTGACTTTTGAAATTAATTTTTTTTCCTGAATGTGCAACATACAGAATGGCCAGTAGGTGTTGGGAAATGTTTATAATTTAAATCAGTCTATTAAATCTGCAGAATCTGTTAGATAATTGGGACAGATCATAGAGCACAAGCTGAATAGGAAGATACTTTATCTAACAAGTAAGTCTCGGTATATACCATTTACAGTTTGAACAAAAATTTTAAATGTATGCATTTAAAAGTAAAATTTTAATTGAAGGAATGTCTGTCCTTGCATTTTAAAGAAACTGGAGACACTTTTTATTTACCTTATGGAAAATGAGTTACAGGAAGCTGACTGGATAATACCTAATATGCCCATGGAATTTGGGGTTGGGAGCGGGAACCTTGCTATTTTCTCCTTGATTGTATTTATTTCTTCCTGGAAGTACACAATTATGACTGAATCCCAGCAGATGATTTAATCTACAAAGTTAAAAGTATTTTCTTTCATAGAAATATAGAGGTTGAGTCTTGGTGTTCAGCCTGATGTCTATTTTTAAACTGCTAAGAAACAGCAGAATGAAAAGCAAGATGTGTAGGTCATAAGCCTTATCTCATATTACTCATACTTACTAAGTTTTAACAATCAGTGTCATAGATGTATAACAGAGCACAAGTCAAGTCAAAATATGAACGTGGAAACAATATAAAGCACTCCCCAAATAAGTATTTTTTTTCAGAACCTGCATCTCACTTTACTCTTCTGAGATCATGAAATATGTTATCTTTTCTGCACCAGCCCTGCCCTGGTACAAGCCTTCTTTACCATCATTGCTTCTAAACATAACTGTTTTTAGGAAGAGACTAATGTGATTTAAGTAAAGAAAAGACCTCAGCTAAGACTCTAAATAAGCTTCAGTGAGAGATCACAATGCTCACCTGGCACAACAGCTTTGAAACAAAAATCAAAGCACTTGCAATTGGGGAGAAACTTGTCATACTCAATTAAAGATTATCTACAGCAAAACATAACTCAATCAAGGTGAAACACTTCCGTTTCTTATTACATGCACATTGAGTTTCCCTATAGGCTCCAGAGGCTCTGCTGTCTTTATTATGTTGCCTGATGCAGAGAAAAGACTCTCTGAGTTGCATTAAAATATACAGCTTTGAAAAAAAACACCCAAAAGACACGTAGGTGTTTTTGGAAAAATTCTGTAATTATCTGACTCGAATATTGTCATTGTAGTGTACCGGTTTGCATTGCTGTCAGACCTCAGTGACATGTTTCTTCACCTTCTGATGTATGCTGAATGTTGTAGCTTAGTGTAAGAGTTTACATGCCCCTTTTCACTTTTTGCTTTGTTCCCCATCAAATATTTACAGCTTAAGAAAAGCAAATTTACTATAAACAAACACACAAAAATAAAGCTGGTTTAAAAAATGCTTTCAGCAAGTAATCCCACAAAGTGTAGTCCAGAAACTGACAATCGATCTTAGGCACCAATTTCAGTGACAGCAGATTTAAAATGTTGAAGTTCACACACCTTTTGAAAACTAATTGGGTACCCGTTGTTGTAGCTCTCCAGACAAGAGAATTTGGCCTACTTTGCTGCTGTGACTTCTTGACCTGTTCAACCTCAAAAGATAGGTGTAATTTATGCAAATTTTTGAAGGTTTATTTAGGATTCTGGAGGTCTGAATGTGAGAGAGTTGTGATTTTAAATATTGCTGCTATGAACACAGGAAATGGTGAAGTAAAAGAAATACACTTTTGCTCTCCTTATGTTGGCATATACCCTATCATATACCTTATCAGCTTTGCACAGTCAAGTTGTTCTGTTCCTTTTTATCCAGAATTTGTTATTTAATGCTAATGAAAGCAATACCTTTGCATAGCATTTCTGTTTTCTCTATTGTTTCTTCTTTGTGAATCTAGGGTTGCAAGCAGCATAAATGTGTCTGAATACTCACAACCCTATCTAGCGTGTGCTTAGCACTGAGTTTATTTCAGTAAGTAATCCTTCTCTGTCCCCAGTCTTCTGGGAGGTGATGCAAAGCACATCAAAAAGCTGTCAAATGCTGATTGTGCTTAGTAGTACAATCTTCACAGTGCTGCTGGCTTTGTGTAAATGTTTTTTGTTGTATTTTTCTGAGACAGACTGAAAGCATTCTGTCCTTTAGAAGAAGCTTTACTCTCTCGCATAAGAATGACAGAAACTCAGTTGAAACATATACCAATGCATCCCTAAAGAACCTCACTGCTTCCTGGGATGTGTATACCCCCACTACTGAGGAGATAATTTGACCTGTTTTAAAGGCACATCCATTTTCTGGCTAGAAACTAGAGTTCAATGTGTTCAATTTAGTATTTCATTTAACGCTTGCATTTTATGTGGCTGCAAATGTTTATTGGGATCATCCCAAAAAAACGTAGTTTTAACAAAATGCTAAACTGCAGCAAAATAAGACTTGCTCACAAATAGCGAGGGCTTAGCCTATGGCACAGTGACGACATACTGAACAGATAATGTTATAGTACCTGCAATGCATTAACAGAGAATGTTTATTGAAATCTAGTTCTTAAATAAAAACAACTGTCCAGCTTCCAACTCAGTTTATGAAATAGTTGGAAACATCTTTCCTTTTTTTTTTTTTTTAAAAAAAGAAAAAGTCCAGTTTTTAGCTTATTACCTGTTCCTTAGCTTATTCTTAAAAGCAGTTTTTTAGGGTTATTATTAACAGCAGCAGCAGCAACTATAAATTGAGATCGATTCCAAGGTATTCAATATAGAGAGCCTATAGAGGCAGGCACCGGTTGGTTGTTTTTTAAAGATTTAAAAAAAATAAAAAAACCAAACCAACCAAACCTCTATGTGTTGCTGACGATAAGGAGCATGCAAACTATTAATTGCTTTTGACACAAAGTGACACAAGCACCTTTGATACATAATTGGGGAGCGATGCAGTTTAACAAGTTTTAATTTCTGGTGCAGCTGGAAGACAATAAAGAGAAAGCATGAGAACAAATTAAATGGTATATAGGTCAATCATTCTATTAGCAGTCTTCGGGGAACACATATCTAATTTACATAATTGTATTTCTGCTGCAACCAGACATACTGCTGTGCTAATACGTGTTCTTGGTAAGTCTATAAAAACACTGAAGATGGCCTTTCCTACATTAAAGTATGAAAAACTAGGATTACAGGAGCAAATACATTATTAATTTTATCTAATCAGTATTTCAAGGTTAGCTTGACCCAATCTACAAAGGACCCAGCAGCTCCACAGGTAGTGGATTGTTGAATATTTTCCTTTATAGCAAAGATTAAGTTCTTACATCTCTCACACATGCAAATAAACCGAATTACCCACTTTTTATTTTAAGTTCATGAGAAGATGCTAGTTCTTTGTGTGTCTCCTCTGCTAAATTTAAGCATCTAGCATTTGGGAAACTTGGTTGGATTAACTGTTTAGTTCACTTTCTGATTTTCACAGAGTTCAAAGGCTGACATCTTTACAAGCAAAAATAGTGTATTTCTATTGCTTTCAGTGTTCACAAGCAAAGGCGGCATTTAGCCCTATGCCATATATTGCCATAGAAACTAGTAATTAAAGCTACAGAGACATGTCTGTGACTAAAAGATACTCAAGACAGAAAGGTAATAATGAAACACAAATAAATGAACAGAAGAGGAAGACTGAGTGGCACTCCTGCTTTCCTGCCTTTTCCATTAAATAACTTTATGTTAATTTACCTAAAGTACTTCATTTACATATCTTGGGTTTCAGCTCTTTTTCTGACCCCATCTTCTCAGACCCATGCTTTAATCCCAGTATGCTGGATTCAGTCTCTATGTGCAAGACAAGTACTTCATGCTAAAATGCTTAACTTTGGTTGTAACATTAAAGAAAACGTATTAAGAGAAAAATGCAATATATCCTTAAATTTAAATTAAAATTGGTCTACAGTCATGATATAATGAAGCATACACGAGAAGCAAAGGTACGGTCCAGTCATCTTTTCTAATTTCAGCCAAAAAATGGTGTAACAGTAGGACATAAAACACTCCAGCAATTCTCAAAATAGGAAATTGAGCTTTTAATTCAGACAGAGCAATTATCAAAAGGTCTTAACATAAATCGTGTTCTTTATTAAATCTAGGCACTTAATGCTTTTCTGGAGACTTCTTTGAAAACCTTTCCAAGATACTGAGTCCATGCACTTGAATTCATAAAAAAAATACGGGTTTCAAATTTATTAAGTGGAGTACTGCTGAATGAACATTTACTGAATTTTATATAAGTACCGTAGAGGTGAATCAATGCAAGAATTATGTTAGCTGTAGTTCTCTAAATTGGAATTGTGTTCTGAAAGTTCAAATAATTTATGGCTTGGTTCAGTGATCTATGTTTTGTGGCATGAGCTAAGTGTGAACAATGAAGAAAAGTATGTTGTATTTCATATACAAGGTCAGCTCCAGGTATCTTTTCATTACAAAGCTTAGTTTAGATTCTGCATGATTAATAAAACTGATGATTTCATTTTTTTTAAATTAAGAGGCAGTTATGTAATGGGATCAGTTTATGAATTTGGGCAGGTTTAAGAGTTGTGCCTTGAACAGTGGATCTCTTGGGTTCTGGTTTCTGTCTTTGTGCAAAATGAGTGTTGGTTGATCTCTCGGCAAGGACTTGAATGTGAATTTGCTGTTCACTGCCTGAGGGCTGGGCAGGTCCTTGAAGAGTTCACATTCATAGGCTAAACTGGAGACCCACACTCACAATTTTATTTGAACTATCTTTCCTTTGAAGCTAGAAATTGTCATTAAAAATATTTGAATAGGTCACCAGGAGCTGTTGCATTAAAGATTAAAATAGCACTGACTACCCAAATAGTGTGGCTGGTGATTTTTATCATCGCTTTTCCAGAGTAGAATTTTCAATGTGAAACAAAACTAGTGTGTTATGTTAGGATATACAAATAAATTGAAATGCTAATGACCGGCAAAGTAGGCTGGAGCAGAAATACTGGATTATAGGTATGCTATAAGTGTATGCGTTATTATCCAAACTGCTTTCACCTTAAGATGAGTAAAAAGGAACTTGTGGGTTTGTTTTTCAGTGTATCCCCTCGCAGGGAGGTGAGGTGGTGGCAAGATCACCTTGGTAGGAACCACCAGGCATGTATTATTATCTGTCATCTTTGTCTGTTGACATATGTTCTCTAGATCTGTCTCCTGCCTACCAAGCTGTGGGCTTTGAATATGCAATGTACAGGCAACCTTAATATCAATTTTAGAGTTACAATTTCAGCTTTCTTTCACTTCTTGGTAAAACTTGATATTTTCTCCTAATAACAAAGTGAAATGCATGCTGGTTTAGAAGTAACTAACATACTGATTAAGGGTGTATCACTGCCAGCAAATTCAACTTGTTTGCTTAGGTTGCATACCTGACAAAAAAATTAAAACCAAAGTATTTTCTTCATTTTGATATGAGGTGATAGAGGACTCCAGGTGTTTTCAGACCATTTATTTTGAACACTAAGAACAAAGTGTTTGGGAGCAGCCACCTCTTAGCAGAATGATCAGTACAGGAAGAGTTAACTAAGCACATTCCCTTCAATGGGTGTGTGCTAATTCAGAACACTTGATCCATTTTGGAGCAAGCCCCATTTTTTCCTAGTGTTTTCTTTGTTTCCATGAATTCTTAATCCTTACTACATTTTGTCGGCTCACGATGTTTTCTGGTAATATTTGCCACTACACAGATGTCTAAAAATATGAAATATTGGTGATTTTTTTTTTTCTGTAAGGCTGGTGGTTGTGTGTTTGTTTCTTCCCACATAGCATGCTTGGTTCTGAGGAAAAAAGCATTGTCTTTGGATGTTTAGACATGGTTATTTAATATTAAGTGGCAACTGTCATAGCTAACGTTGCAGATACTGCATGTAGCAATTAATAGCATGCTTTTTGTTCTTTGTATTATTTTAGTTTCTATATTCATTGTTAGTGGAGGGTATCTTCAGCCTCTTAAGAGCTTTTTTTAAAGTGGATAAAGATTCAAAAAAACTACATTAAAATTCTAGATCAACTTTTTCCTATTTTTTTACTTCAGCTTTTTCTGTTTTCTGACTAGCATCATGCATGGCTTTAACATAACTTAGTAATAAAATCCCTAAATCTCATAAAGTCATGATTTAGCAGATAATGGAATTTGAGACAACATCCAAAAAAAATTAAAAAATACTATCTAATATCTCTGTGCCTGAATCAGTGACTGGACAAAAGGAGACAGGAAATGCTTTCATAAACAGGCAGAGCATCCAATTCAAATTCACCTCTAGAATAGTGTCTGCAGGCAAACGTGTTTGTGACAGCCAGATGCAATTAAAAGCTTTTCCAGGCTCTTACGCCTGGGCCAGATGAGAGGAACTGCACAAAGACTTTTACAAGTTTCCCAGTGACAAAGGAAAGCAATGGCAGAAGAACATGGTGTAGGTAAATGTAAAAGGGTGAAAATACTTACAAACTTAGCAGAGAACAGTTCTAGGGTTGTGACAGTAAGTACAAAAGCTCAAACCTGAACAGCAGTCACAAAAGCAAACTACAAAAAGATACCCAACATCAGTTGAGAGTGTAACCAAACATATTGTGTCCTCGTAGGCGTTCTGGTTTGCCAGTATCCTTAAAAGTACACAAAGTTCTAGTACCACCTGTCTCAAGGTGGTAGAACTGGAAGAAAATGCTCGCAGAGCAGGGGCACAGGAATACTCAGTGGTCTAGAGTATTGACTTTGGAGTGTTGTCTTGAATGATCTGTTTCTGTATTAATGATCTGTATCTATTAGATAAATACAAATCTGAAGTTCATCTGGTATTTGGCTTCTCTTGCTTAAAATACTTTATTTTCTCTTTGCAAAATCAGCTGTAGAGACATGTACTCAAGCATAATAGAGTAGAATCTTTGTCCCAATATTTTATTTTACCATTGCTTCTTTTAAGCCAACGTCAGAAGCTTTTATTTCAATGAAAGACATTCATGTCAAAATGGCACTTAAAAAAACCAACCACCACAAAACCAACCAAAAAGCCAACGCCACAACCCTGTGCTCCAGTGTTTACTTAATTATTATGATTAGTGAGGTACTTGGTGGCTCTCCCCTTTATAACTGCAACTTCTGGTAAGTATAATAAATGATTTCCAATTAAGGACTAGCAGAACTCATGACAAGAGAAATCTCTATCAATTTATTAAAACAAATACTCCAGAACAAACAATGTAGAACATTAAAATATTGTGTCAGGAGTGTATGCTTAATTAAACTTACATTAGCTAGGTAATCCTTCATAACTTAATAGGTATGATTTTTCTTTTCTTAGTAGTTTGCAATTCTGTATTTGTAGAAAGGACAACCTTTCAACAAATTCCAGTGTTCCAAATCTGATTCATTTTAACAGCTAAAGGTGTTGGAATTCTTATTATTTTATTCATTCCTATTCATTCATTATTATTAATGTATAAAAAGGAAATTGGTCTAAACCAAATCTTGTTTGAATGAATGAAGCATTGTTACAAGACTTAGTCCTCTGAGAAGTAATGAGTTCAGTGTAAACCAAAATGAAATAGAAAAATTCCTGTGTTGAGTCTTGATGTTTTAAAAGACAGTATTTTTATTAGATTAAAAATAACTGAATGTAAATTCAGGTCTCTGGCTTACTGCTCATGTTGGGAAGGTTATTGTTAATAAAAATAGACTACAGTGATAACAAGCGCTGATAATGATTTATCTCTTCAACTAAGCAAATTCTGAAAGAAGTCTGGTGTAATTTCTGTGGTATAATCCAGAAAATTTACTCTTAGAGGTCCATCTTTTCCTGATAAAATGATGTTAAATATTGTATCTGATAGTATGAATTGTTTTCCATACAGTCTTCTCTTCAAAGGAACATTTAATCAGAAAAAACTGATCATATATAATTTGCTTAACGTATACGTATCTGTATTTTAGAGGAGTGTTCTCTGAGGTGGTATTCCTTTTGGAAAAGGCATCACGTTGATTTTTCTAGTCTCTAATGACTGTTTTAGTGATTCTGAAACCTATAGTACATCTGACTGATTGAAGGCATGGGGGTTTTTTTGTTTGTTTTTTTTTTTTTTCTTTTCTTGAACTACAAATTCTAGTAGAGCTGCACATATTTTCTATGTCTTTCTATACACCCAGGCAAAGGTAAGAAGAGCAAAAGGAATGCAACTTTTCCTTGGTTTCTTGCCGTGAAAATGAGATATCTAAAACCAGTGGGGTGCAGGAGGTCATCATATCTACACAGACAACAAATGCAGGGGAACATGTAAAATCAAATGTAACTTTCAATGAGGTCAGGGGACAACCGCATTGTTGTCCTTTACAACAATATGGCTATTGCCAATATGTCGTTTTACTTGTATACCCGGCAGTATACAGAACTATGACACCCTGGGGCAGTCAGTTCAGGGAAGAAGGCCAGAGAAGCTAGCGTGGAAGAAGATAGTATTTCACACACAGATAGAGATTTGTAGTCAAGATACGATTACAAAATATATACATATTCATATACATACATAGTATTACTACTTTTAATTAATACGGATACCTCATGTTCCAATGAATATTTTTTTTCTAAGATATATGAATAACATAGGGAAAACATTGTAAATAAAAATGAGTAAATTTAACTAATTCAGATCAGTAGTGGTTAAAGGACTTTTTTACAGCTTTTCCTGTTCAGTGTTCAAATCGGAGCAACTTCCTCAGTTCTAGAACTATAAAGTGTCTTTATTTTACTAACAGGTAATAGTGGTGAACAAGAATGGTGTTAAATTAAATCCAGCACCATTTATACTACTTGAGCTTTTCTTCAGGCATGTAATGAAAGTTCAGTGGCAAAACCAAAAGCCTGATAGTTCACGTGGCAAAGGACCAAAGTATTTGATGTGAGTGAAATACAGATAAATATGAAAGTTATTACATGTAAATCAGCTTCTGTAACACTACATCTCGGTGATCCACACTGAACCAATTGTGAGGAAACATATGAGCTAAAACCTCAATGTAAATTTGTGCAAATTTAGAAATGTCACATATGGAGCTCTTATGATAGGAATGCAGGTGATGATAATCACTGCAGAAGTATCTCAGAAAGACATGCACTGAAGTACTTCTATAAACCAGGGATCGTACTCCTTTCTTTAGTGCCATGTGCAGCCTTGCTATTGCTTTTGGGAGCAGAATTCCTTTCGGCTTCTGTTTTCTCCTTCATTGTGATAGTTCCTGATCTTTAGATTATTCTTCCAAACTATTAGAAGCTCTTTCCTTTTACATATGGTTTCTATATTTTCTCTTGAAGAGTGGCAGAAGAGAGTCATAGTGCAAAACAGCATATGTTTGTGATACACTGAAGGTCAGAGCTGTTGTTTCTTGTTCTTCTTCATTGGTAACAGTCCTAAAGTCAGTATCACGGCAACATTGATGCGTTAGGAAAATCAGTTATTGAAGTTAAATATTTTTCCTAATATGTTCATTCTGATATTTTTTTAGAAGCAGTCTACAGCTTGCATTTCCAGTTTCAGGAGCCACAGCCTCAGTTGATTGTAAAAGTTCGTCTGGAATCTCTAGTCTTAAGTTCTAGCTAGCTGAAAGCAAGTTCAAATACTCAATTGCTGACAAAGTATTACCAATCTGAATTAATGCAGGTACCTATGATCAACTTTTTCAGTGTAATATGCATGCTCTTTTGTTTTTAAGATTGTGAATATTTGTTTAAGAAGCAATGACTGGCTTAATATCTAGTGAAATGCTCTGTAGAGAATAATTCTGAACATGGGAAAAAAACAACATTGAATGACAGGGGAAGCAGAGAGAGATCAGACACATTGGGGACAGTAAGGGAACCAAAAGAAATGAAGGAAAAATACCCAGTCATCAATCTATCATGTTAGCTCTAAATTGCTAGAGAAGGACATGGGTAATCACAGAAATTATAGCAACGGGACCTTTCTGACTCAAAATCCAAGTGGAAATAGTCTGCCTCTGGCTGTTAGCACACTATTAGTATGGCTTCGTCCTAAGCCTCTGTTTTTGC
Organism: Tringa tobata; assembly: GCA_033628505.1. Classification (NCBI taxonomy): domain Eukaryota; kingdom Metazoa; phylum Chordata; class Aves; order Charadriiformes; family Scolopacidae; genus Tringa; species Tringa tobata. The sequence continues at coordinate 10,322,161 of JAHREE010000559.1, read as the reverse complement.
CGCTTTATGGTCTTCTGTGTCAGACTCCCCATTTAAAAGCAATGTGACTTCCAAATTTCAGCTTCTTTATTACATGTTTTAAAGCCTGCAGGCCTGAACTCATTGTTGCAGCAAAATACAAATCAAATAGGAAGGAACTGTACCTGTGTTCTTGGACAGCAGTTTTACCAGCTCTGTGTTTTTGTGGGAACCTATTTCTTGTAACTATCACTGACCCTAACTGAGGCCACAACCTTCTGGGTGTTTGTTGGTTCTTGTTGTTTGTTTTTTTTTTTCCCTCCGAGCCATTTCTGCCTAATTGCATTTGGGGTATATTTGTTCTCCCATCACTATGAAAGGCTGTTTCTTACAAATGTTAATGAAGTGCATGCACTTATCTAGAGAAAGGACCTCTAATTAATGTCATGATTGTTCCTTTAGCATACTTCCTCTTAGAAATAGGTGAGGACATTTTGATTTTTGCAATCTAATCTTGCAATTTCTAAATTAATCAGTAATGACTAAACTCTTACTAATAAACAACTAATTAATTTCTTTTGGGTACTTGTATTAAGACATGTCTATGCATAAGCAAGGATTGTGCTTCTCTCAATGGCACGATAATTCAAAGTCAGAAAATATCTTCCTTGCTTTCACATTTGAGTCTTCCAGACTCCAGGTTCCTCCTCCCTTTTCCCCAGCATTTTAAGAAATACTGCCAGAATTTGCACTACTCCTGGGATTTACCTCCAGTACAGTTTTTCACAGTTCAGGCAAGAGCAAGGACAAATTACTTCCCTTTCTGAGATTTTCATAAAGTATAGTATTTCATTAAGCATTACATGTACATTTGTTGCTTTCCTATTTTGAACATTTTAAATCCATTATAATGTTTTTCCTTTCCCATGAGTGAGATTTTCTGTGAGTGGATGCAGAAAGAGCCCCTTAGGAGACCCTGTACCAATCTCATCTCGTTGTTCAGCAGGAACTGGCTTCCTATGAAAGTGCAAATAGGATTAAAGCAGAATGCTCCAAGAAAAATGCTAGCCTCTTCACTGAATTTAAATTATTTTGTCCTAATTCTAAGATGAATGTATACAGCTATAGGAACAAGTGTTCTACCATGTCTAGAAATACATTTGGTGAAAAATCATGGGTCCTAAGCACAAGACAAACTGCTAAACATATGGAACAAAAAGCAAAATGTGAAAAAGCTGTTCTGAAAAAAACATAAAAATAATTCCCTCCAAATATCTATTGAAATACATTGAAGATAATTAGTGGAAATGGAGGAAAGAGATTTATGAAGCATCATGTTAGCTTAAGAACAATTGGCTGTAAACTGGCTAGTAATAAATTTAGTTTGGCTGACTGACAGAACGGAGCAAGGAAGCTATCTTGAGTTATAGTTGACCTTCATGAAAGGGATTCTACAGCATCTTTGGCTCAGATATTAGCAGATTGAACTTTTATGTGTACATTAGCAAGTAGCACTTTCTACGAGGATCAGGTCTGTAGAGGAAAAACAGGTAGCGCAATTGTCCTTATATATGTTTCAGGGGGCTTTGGTCTGTCTCTAGTCCAGTCTGAATAATGTAGTTAGTGGTACAAGTGCATCTTTCAGTTAGTGCATCTTCCAGAAGAACCTATGGTGCGGGAAGCATACAAACACACCCATATTTTTTTTTACCTGGGGTGAATTTTTAAGAATGAACTTGGTAAAGAGTTAATTTTCTTATCTATAGAATTTTGTAGAGCTATTTCCAGTATTGCAGAGGTAGGAAAAACATCCTTATTATGGAAAGGGTAAAAATATTTTAATATTTTAGTCAAATTGTATAATCTGTTAGATGACTTTTATTATAGAGAAGATAAAGAAGAAATGAAAAATTATTAAGGTTACAAATCCAATCACATAATGACCCTCTTATATTGATATTTCTGCCTGTGATTAATTGTTGATCAAGATACTGTCTTGTTTTAATTAGAAGATAAGTTGGTAATATGTCAGTGTAAGGATTGATTAAATACCAGAACTACTATCTTAAACTCAGTCTTTCAAAATATTTCACTTTTCTTCTTCTAATCTGAATATTACAGTTGTAGTATGATAGCTTAAAAATAAATCAGAAAAAAAAAAACGTTACTCAAGATAATGCAGTGGCATCTTTCTCTCCCTTTCATTTGTAGATGACTAAAGAAAGATCACAGAAACCTTAGAATGTTATATGCTATACTGTCAGCTTTTATTTTTTGACATGTTAGGGGGTTTCTCTGGTGCCTTCATTAAGCAGCTATTTGATCTTCATTGTCTTCCATTGATTTTGGTTTTAATTATGTCTTTTGATATAAATATATATTAGAAATAGATGAGCTTTAGAAAGTGGTCATGAAAATGGAAAGAAAATTTTTCTCTGAGGAGAAATCAAGGAAGTACTATAAAGAGACAAGCAAAAGAAAATGAAAAGCTTTTGTGTTTTGTTGTACTTTGTGAGCATGAAGACTATTAAAGTAACCTAAAAATAAAAATTTTAAACCTTTTTGAGTGAAAAAAAAATATTGGGAAGGTAGCTTTAGAACTCTTGAAAGGGGGCTAAGTAAGGATAGCTAAATTGTGTAATCCTTATGCTGGTAATCACTTACTATTAGAGAGAATCTCCCTGGGGTGAAGTACTGGTTCTCTGCATGTATCTTCTAATACATTCACAGGGTTTTTTCCTAAAGACATGTTTGTTTATCAGCAATAATTACACTATCCTAATTAAGAAAGCAGCTTCCTTCTCCAAAACTATGACTCGGTGCAGTATGTCATATAAGATAGAATTGGGAGCAGAATCAAGGTTTCTGCTGTGGGGATCCAAATCTTGTTTTTAAAGCTGCAATCACTGCCACTTGAAAAGGAATGTGAAAACTGAATAAAGAGAATTTCAGAGTACCATCCTTCTGGTACTGGTCTGTAATTTTTTGTAAGCTTTTGTAGGCTTTTTTGCTAGCCAGAAACCTGTAAACAAAAGTGCCTGGACTCGTGTTCATAGTGTTATTCCTACTCCACTTTCAAACTGTAGTAGTGCGCAAGGGAGGATTGATGTCTTGGAATGCTTGCTATCTGCATATTTTAGCAGATTCTCCTTAATTTTCTTTCTTTACCCCTTTTCCTTTAAGAAAACGCTTGCATGGGACTAAGGACTGTGCTTTGCCTGCAAGTTTCATGTTGTGCTTTTGAAATGTACCATTTGAAAGGCTGCTGTAATTCCACACTGTAATACCAAAAAATGCTGCTGCTTCTTAGGGTATATCTTTCCAGGTTAATTAGAAATTTCTGCTGGGATAAGAAATGCAAGCCACACAAGGGGGTATCAGCCTGAAATTCGTTTTTCGAAAGGTATTTTCAATGTTAGTCCTGAATAGATATTGTGGTGCTGATTATACAGTTCAGCGCAGTGAAGGTACGTACTCCTTTTAGAAGCTGTCACTTCCCTGGAAGCTTTTCAACACACAGATTGAAGTTGGTGAGAGTCAGTTTATTTCATTGGAAATCTATTGTTTACTCTATGTAATTGCATGTATCTAGTAAGGCAGTTCTGGTCTCAAATGAGGCATGTTATATCTGGAAAAAGTAGGAATGAATGAAAATTCATCTAGATTTTTCTGTTATTTCTTTGAGAGTCTGTGCCCAGCCTAAATCAGAGACTTAAGTTCTTCTGACAGAAAGCATGGATTTGAATGATAGAATCCTCAGAACTATAAATGTAAATGTTCCTTCTGAACAGGAATGAGAAGGATGCATACAGTATCTGTTTATCTAAGATCTGACAACAGGATATGTACAAATTAACAAGACTGAATTACTAACATTTTTTAACTTTATAGTTTCAATATTGTTTATATTAATATATGCCTCTTTCAGGTCACATTTTCACACCCCTTTTCATGTATGGTACCACATCGTATTTTTTATACTGTTATTTTTACACAACTGCCGTCTGTTCAGTTAGTGAATTCACTGGGTGAGAGCACACGCGTGTGTGGTGAACCTCCGGGTCCTAGTTCTTTTTTCTTGTTACAGGGTAATTCTCCCTATTCAAACAGAGTTAATAGAAAAATAAGAGAGAACGACTGCTTCGTACGTGCCAATTTACACATAATCTCTTCTTGATGTTTATTCTGTCTACAGACTAAACATCTGTCCTGTTACAGGCTAAGTAAAATATATTCTGATTTTCTTTATCTTTTATTGATATTTTATCTCTCAGTAATTTCACAAATTATGCACTACAATGTTCTGTAAGGGTATTTATGGAAAACTGACCATCTGTGGGAACTGTAACTTAATAATGTCAAGGAGGGGCAGACTTACAAGGGTATACTGTAGCATACTTGTAATACCAGCTCTGAATAGTCACTCGTAGGGCGTATTTCTGATAGGGCTATTCTTTAAAAAAGCCTTATTTTTCAAGGAATTAGCATCTCATAATTATATACTGATCTCTCACAGAAACAGTCTATTTAGCTATTCTTGGATTTGTATTTTTTCCCTAGGCAATACTTAAAGGCTCTGCACACTTTTGGGAATTCAGAAGAGATGGCACATTTATTTAATAGCAGCAGAGCACCTGCAGTTACATTCCTCCAGTAACTAATGACTTTATCTCTACATGGCTTTGAAGTAGAAAACTTTATTTGAAGTCACTTCGTGACTCTTAAGTAATCTTCCATGCCTGAAAATATCCCAGCATTGAATATAGGACTTTTGAGAGTTAAAATCAACAGCTGTGGAAAGTAATTATCTCCTAGGTCCAATAGCTGACTCACAAGATATTCAACTTAGGTATTTGTTCTAAGGTGGTTTGGTTTTCTCCCATGTATCTGGCTATTGTAATTTTCACAGAGGAGAAATTTTTTTTTTCATTTGGAAAAAAATAAACTTTATTTCTAGTCATGTTTCTTGGTCTGCTAGAAGATGCTGTGAAGAAAATAAATTGGTGTATGGAGCTAAAGGTGGGTGGTCAGAAGGAATAGTCCTGCAGCTCATCACATGACTTTTATAACATGGATATCTTTACTTAGGTATTAAAAAAAGTGATAGTAAACTGTTACGGATGATACGGTCACATACAGCATTACCTGAAGGTCATATTCTGAACATGATTATTATTACCTGTCAGTCCAGCTGTTAAGGAAGGACACTATATAGGACAGTAGCGTTTAGTGTAATTTTGAAGAGAAAACGCTACAAAGTTCTTCTGTAGTGTCATCCCAAGCTGTAGGACTGATGAGATAATACAGGTACTACAGTAAGTGACAGTATTGCAATTACTGGTACTTAGCAGAAAAATTTAAGATCTGACCCTTGCTATGATGTCACCTGAACCAGCAAACATTTACTGCTGCTTGGACAGGCGGCAAGGAGAAACACATTGCAAATTTTAATATGTTAAGGATCATTAAGTTGATTGTGTCAATTTGTTAAAGTGCCAAGTAATGATTTTACAGGTAATTAGACTTTAAGAGCCAGAAAAAAATTTATATCCTTCTTGTTTTTATGATGCATGTAATGATAGATGTACTATCATACAAGCTGTTGTTTTTAGGTACACAACATTTCTTAATGTCCTAAAGCAAATGAAATATTACGTGTCAGGAACTGATCAGTGACTGTATAAAACACATTAGTAGCTTTTCTTCTTTTAGCTACTTTTAATCGAAGCTCATTCATCATGTCATAGAAAGATGGAATGTTTCAGGTTATTCTTGCCGCGTGGAGAAATGGCAGTGAACCTTTAAGGTCAAGAGGAGAGGACAATAGTTACAGGTTATTACAATTGTTTTTCTATAGCTGATCCTCACACTGCCATAGCAGATTTTGCTTGGTTTACTTCTCAGTGCGCAAATAGATAGTGAGTAGCGAAAACCACACTTTAGAACTCCAGTTTGAAAAGGAGTTTGTGTTTTAATTTAACTGTGTTTCCATAACAGTTTGTCTATTTGCTGTTTTCTAGCCTTTGTGTACCAGAGCCACAACAGCGTTTCTTTAAAGAATAGCATTTATGGTGGTAGTAAAATTAGTGTCTGTGTCTGCTACTGTTCTCACAGTTACACATCCTAGGTGATCATTAAAGCTAGCTTCTTAACTCTAGAAATCAAACTAGTAGTAATTATTAGCCAGTATTAACCAAGTAAGAAATTCTGTATGTGGGGATTCCTTTGCAGTTTCTCCTGGACCCAGGAATATTTGCTGATAAAAAATGGAGTATAGAAACTGTCTGATGGTTACTTTCTTTTGTGCAACAGTTCAGACTTGGAGGTTAATTGAAGATGGTGCAATAAGCCTGCTTCAGCTCTCAGCTGTGTTACTATATTTTCCTGCAGGAAGACAACATGAAGAGAGAGTGTAAATGGTCCTTATGTTTTTTCATTTTCCATTGCTTAGACAAAATCTGCGTTTTGTTTTGTTTAGCTTTTAATAGCATATAGCTTCCTGTCAATCAGCTCTATTGTCAGTTGAATTGATTACTACTAAAATGTGGAACTGTAGTCTGTATGAAGCTGCCTGTTGTCTGACACTTCAGAAATTAGATGTTTACTTCAGTGAATTCTTCTATGTAATTACAGTGTTGCTATTCATGACGATGTAGTTAAAAATGTGTCAGACCATTGGAAGCACTATTTTAAGTCGTGAATAACTGAATGATAACACATATTTGGCCTAAACTAAGTAAAAATATCATCTTGGTGCCCTCCCTGTGACAGTTACCAGAAGACAGACGCTCCTTTTCCTTCATGAAATTCAGAAGACACGGTGTCTGTTTACCTGACCCTGGAGAAAATACAGTCCAAATGTCTATCTACAAAAGGAAAAAACCAACAACAGTAGTTTTTGTGTCTGAGCCCTGAATGCATCTTCTTCTTTGCTAGAATTCTTTAGCTCTCGCCTCTTTTCAGAGGCCTAATTTATTTGTGCTCTACCACTGAACTGGAATAAAGTGGTAAGAGATCCTTGCACTTTTTTAGTATAGTCACTTATAGAAAAACCTCTATTAATGATCAATATAAACATAGCACTTCTTGGTTTAGAGTAAAATTGTTTTTAACACATTTTAATTAAGTGAAAAATAAAATGTGATTTAGGTCAATTTCAGCTTCAGATTGTGTCTATCCAGCTATAAACCAGTTTGAGCAGAGCTGGGTCTGTGGTTGGGGAGTATATTTGTTTTTAATGAAAAATCTCAGAATAGAACCTGTTCTATATTAGATACTAAGTAAACATGCACAAAATATGGGCTTCATTACCTGCTTTGCAAAATTGGAGATTTCAGCAACTTCTATTTTTAGATAAACAAATTTATCTTTGAAGCTGCCCTATATTAAGGCTTTTTCAGCAAATAGGAACTGAATTCAGATCTTCACAAGGAGATATTTTGAAAATTACAGAAATAAGGTTTTGTTTAAACTTTTCTTAGAACAGATGATGGCATCATTGTTATTCATAATTCTGAAGTAGACTCAAATGTATGGTAAGTAGTTTGAGAGTAGTACTTGAGGAACTGTTTGTCTTTCTTTCCCTAAATCTGGACTGTGCTTTTGGTCCACAAGAAAGTACTTAACATTCCACATGAGGAAAAAAATGTGCAACTTTTGCCATGTGTGCTTAAATGTACTAATTCATTTGCAGTGCATTTTAAAGTGAACAAATTTTTATAAGGGTTCCATTATGAATAATTATCTCTGAGACCATAGCCTAGAGATAAATTCTGCAACCAAGTATTAGTCAAGTCTTTTTAAACATGTTATTTTTACTGTTCTGAGGCTACTCGAGTGAGTCTGTCTCCCAGTTAAACTAATGTTACTTCGCTTTTGATCATGCCTCATCTGGATGTCACCTGATTATATTATGAAACAAAAATGAATGACATTATTAGCTGTGATCACAGCAGAAGATTAAAAGTTTTTATGTAATTTGGTGAAGACTTTGTACATACGGTAGTTTGATCCCTGCATGGGTTCACCCATGTAGGGGTAACCAGTGGGACTGTCTATAGCCATCCTCTTCATTTAGCCGTCAAGCAATATTACTTGAAGTTTACAAATACCAATCATTTGGCACTAGATAAAATACTTTCACTACTGAATTACATTCTGTTGTAACTAGTCCTGTGTCACTCATGAAGTAAAATGTAATATCTGGAGCAATTACCAAAATACTCACCATTGGAGTTATGGTTAGAATCTACATCCTTGGAGATATTCATAACTCAGCTGAATGTGACCCTGCAAAGTCATAGTCTAGTTTTGGCTCAAACTGCTTTGGATACAGGACCCTTTCTAACCTAAAGTATTTTCCATTTTTATAGGTAAATAAAATCAAAAGAATTCCCATTAAGTTGGTTGACAGGTGCTAATATGCACCAAAAATGTTGTTTACTTCAATGCAAAGTTATTTTTAAGTACTATCATCTATGCTGCCCAGCCACTAAATGTCATTTCTTATGACCTAGATTACTTCTGGAGTTATTTGAAAGGTGGTTTAGGTCTCTAGGTTTTAAAAATGGTTGATACTACTGCCTTAAATATGTAGGTGTAAAATTAAAAAAAAATTAAATTCTTCCATATGAATCCAGCTCAATAAACTTGGTTTGACTCCAACATCATTTACAACCTTAATAGGATCCCTGAAAAGGCCTGCTGTCACCAAGTGAAACTGAAATACACTGTTATTGTTACATCTACATTGATGTATACTATTAGTCTGTAACAACTTGACAATTTCAAATGGCAGTTCTGAATGGCTGCTGCTTTTAATCACTCATGATTCGAGTGAGAGGGCTACACCAAGATGATTTAGTTTAAAACAAACCAAAAACCACACCAAAATGTCTGCAGCCACTTCCTGATTGTAACTGTACTTATAATTATTCCTGTCTGGTTTGTAATGCACAAATTACATTTTCTTATGAAGATTAATTTTTAAAATAATATACTAGCCAATTTATATAATTATTGTTCTTAACAACATTAAAATGCTTAACATTTGGATTACTGTGTAGCAAAGATCTTAACTACCTCATGTAAGTCATGATTGATTTTGCGTTACAAACATTAAGAAGCAGGCTTTGTTAGGTTGTCATCTGGTTTCCTTTTCTTTTTTCCAGTCACAATAAAATAATTCATAGTTAGATAACTGCCCTTTATTAGTGATGTGAACTGTACATCTACTTAAGATTACAGAAGAGAAATTGCTTTGAGTAGTTAGATTGAGTTAGTTTATCCTTTCCTAGTAATAAATAGTTATTATATTTAAATGTGTAGATGCATGCCCAATTACTTTTATAACTTAGAATCTCCTATGTCCAGAGCCCCAGATTGTTGTGTGTCTCAATTCATTTGTAAACATCACAGTGTCTATAAGGTAAGATACGCGTATGTATTCGACAGAGGGCTAAATGCTATCTTCTGCTTATAGTAGTCATTGACCAGCTGGGTCTGCATCAGAATGACAAGATACAATGTTCCAATTAAGTTGCCAAGTCAAAGCCAGGATCTTGCTTACTGGGTTTTTTAATGGAACAATTATGAGAGCCTCAGTATAAACTAGTATTGACTGTTAGGTTCTTATCAAGGTGCTTGCTTCTGCAAATAGCAATTTAAGAATAAAACCCTTAACTTTTCATAATTCAGACATAATTCAGAAGCCTGAGAGAAAAAAGTAATTTTATATTCTTGAGGGGTGTGGTGAGCAGGGAGAATCTTAAAATTATGATAATCTCATACAGAAGTCAAGGTGCAGTGGGAATTGGTATTTGGATACCAGATGCCTCTGAGAGCTACAGAGTTTTGTGAATGTGCATTTAACATTTTGCTAGAATACAGTGTTCCAGTATCTTTTCTTACATATTTGACCTTTGGGATAACAATGAACCATTGCTGAATCACGAACTCGCTGACTTTATCTGACAGGTCTGACTTATTTTCTCCTTCAATATTCTTTTCTTCTAGTTGTTTCAAATTGTTGCGTGTCATTGGAATGTGTGGATTCCTGGCGTTTAGATTTTTATCAGTCCCCTCGCCCTTTTTATGACAGCACCCTTAAAGGAAGACATTCTTCTACCTCTGTGTCAATGCTGCCCTTTATAAGTGTTCTTTATTTACTGAATGGGAGAAAAAAAAAATCTGTATTTTTATTTGAGCTAACATTTTAGTATGTATCACTGCTTGTGCACTTACACGGTTAGATCTGCATTGTCACTGATAGGCTCTGGCATGAAGTTTCATTTGTAAATTGGTACACATAAGGACTTGCAATTTCCTCCTGTTTTGAGAAGGTCATAGAACACACAGATCCACTTATGTGATTTATAATATAATTTTTAATGTTTTATTTCTTGAAGTATTTTAAGAGATTTTGCTTGCCAACAATCTTATTCATATCCATGGAACAAGGCCTTTATTTTAAGCACAATGCAATCAAAACACCTTGTGTTGAAGAGTTTATGATGAGTCATACAAAACTTCATTATTTACTGAGGATATTAGCTATTTATTTAAGCTTTTAAATTTAAGAAATCTACAGTTCATAGAAACCCAAATTTGTAAAAAATAATTTTTAAAAAATCCTCTGGCTTACCCGTATTCTTACGTTATGCTGCTCAAGTTCAGCCTTTGCTTTCTATTTTTGATAGTAAAAATATTTGGTGAAGTAGATAGTATGCAAGTGTATTTCCTCCAATTCTGATTCTACAACAATTAAGACAGTTGAGGAAGGAGGAGGAAATGGACGTTGTTACAGAAGCCTTTCTACACAGCACATTTCTTGGTAGCGAATGTTTTAATGCGCTGAGGGATATACAATTATAACAACTACTATTATTTGAGTTGCTTTTATATATGCATAATGTACTCATGTTCTGTTTTATGAGATATAAAACTCAAATGTTAACTGGAGACTGTGTAGTGTGGGGAAGGCTTGTGTCAATTATACCATAATCAGCGAGTATTGTAGTACACTCCAGCATGCTCAGAGCACAGCATAATGTGTTCTGCGGCGTGAATAGACTCCAAGTAGCTGTGATTATTTGCGGAGTGCTATAGCTGCATCAACTTTCACTCAACAATTAGGGCTTTATTTTTCTAATTCCATCACATAATTGACAGTAAAAGGTACTAGGAATTAGTAATGTATTATAGTAAATGAAGAGAAAGAAGCACAAGCCAGTATTTCTATAGTAATTTTAAAAGGTCAGAAGAACCTTTAATAGTGGTTTCCACTCATAGGCAGAAGCCCTCTGCATATAAATGGAAATGTTATAGAATGTGGAGGAAAAGCATGTTTTATTCAGGAAGTAAATTGCTTGATAATTGGAAGATTCACTGACTAAACATCAGGGAAAATACATTTGGAGGTGGGAGGAAGTGTCTATTTATAGTAATTTTTCAAAGACATCACACGAAAGATAGCTATAGGTACAAGAAACTTTCGTATACACCAGGTACGGCTGTTACTACCTCTAGCAAAACTGTGGTTCAGAATGAGCTTTTATGTCTCCTTGATAAAACAATTATTTTTTTTTTTTATTCCCCCCCTAAGCTTATGGTTTCTGAGAGGCTTTGATTCTGTATGGTTACACAGACAACATTGAAAACACACTCAGAGAATAATCTATGACCCAGTGCTTCACTGTCAGAGATTTTCCCCATTCGCTTCACTTAGTGCTTCTACAGTCTTGGACTTCAGCTTAAACTTAGAGTTGAGGCTGAGTTTTTTGTTTCCTCCAGCCTCAATGTAACACTCTGCAGCTGTCTCTCTTCGCTAAATCTCCCAGCAAGGGTTGTTGAAAGGATTATGGTACATAGTCCCTGTGCTGTGCTTCAAAGTTTGGTTTCCAATAAAGAGAAAAGAAAGATAGTCAAGGGAATCATCTGAAAAGGGATTGCTGTTGTGTGTTTTTATGCTGGCAGAGTGGGAAGAGAAGGTATTGCTAGAACCGAAGAATAATATCCAGAATTCCCAGAGATTATTTTTTTGCTTTGATTTTAATTTGTGAATTATTTTTGATTTTGTAGTTGTTATGCAATTACCAGAAGCACTTTAAAAGTTCAACAATTTTAAATTGTCTGCAGTTTTCACTCTCTTTGTAGAGAATCACTGTGTATTGTGAAACCACAATAGCTTAGAAAGCAGTATAATGATTTCTTCTTACTACTTCCTAAAGATAACTGGTTTCAGACTTAAGCAAATGAGAAATAATCTTCTGGGTTGCCTAATGAATGTGAAATAGGCTCATCTTAAGCATTTCATGTCACTAAAATCACCATGATTACAGTTCTTATTAACTGACTGCATGTTTGGTTAAGTTAGTTATTTGGTAAATTTGACTGGAATTAACACCAAATTCTGACATATTCAGTGCAAGAGGAAAGCTGAGTCCCAGGAAGGTGCCCACATGTCAACCCTTTCTCATATGCAAGTTCTGCATAGAAAGTTTGTGGTTTGATCCATTGTTTACTGCAGCTTCAGCAATTGATGATCACTGTAGAGATGATCTGAATATACTAAAAGTAAATATGAATGATGAGGTTATCTACTCCCTGAGTACGTGATCATCTCAATTCAGTGAACTATCGTTCTTGTAGGTAGATCCCAAAGAGTTTCTACTGCTTGTCATGGTGCCAACAGCATTGATCCTGCAGTGATTTTTATACAGTTGTGCAAAACAGGTCTTAAGATATTCTAAAGGCATTTTACCTGGGCTCTTACCCTCAGAATGCTAAAACGGGAGGAAAATCCTGTCCTCTATACAATATTGCAAGATAATTAGATATGATAGAGGAATATAGAAAGATTAATGTACAAGAAGATACTCAAGGGAAGCAACTGCCTAGGTGAAGAGACATGAGGAATGGAACAGGAGCACTAATGTGGATAGGCATTTGAGATTGTGACTATTCAAGATTATTGAAAATCGTAGTATCACTTTCCTGCCATTAAATGTAGCTAGCGTTGTTGCCACACAGCATTCTAGCAAAAATTGTCTGGAATGAGCCATTCTCTGTGTATCACTTGCTAATAAAATGCACATTTAAATAATGTGAGAACACCCTGTCTCAGGGAAAAATCAAAACACACATCAGATATCAGTTAAATTTGTTGAGGGAATGGCAAGAAATTATACATGCTGAGATCATAGTAAATATTTCATTTTGTAGCTATTCCTATGGCTAGAATTTCAGAAAACTTGTTATCAGGAAATGTTGTAAAGAGCTGAAGAGTTTGTATACATGGTAAATGTGTACATCTGAGAATTTACTACACTGAAACAAAGCTTGATTCCAGTGATTAGTTGTCAATTGAAACCATGTGCAAATCTGCATATGGGAGCAAGATATGTAGTGACCAGGAAATAAAAAGTATCCTCTTTTAAATACGGTTGTTATCTGCAAGTGAGAGTGGGTTATGCTGTAAACAGGGGATTTCAGCTAAAGGCATGAAGTCACTGTATAAGCTAAAGCACATTAAAATTCTTCACGGAGTAAGGGCAAGCAGTAATCCCCATAAGAGCACTTCCAAAAAGCTACAACTTCCATTACTTTATGGCAGTCTTTCTTCTATAAAAACAGATTCACAAAGTCATTTCCTTATGTAATTCTTTTTTAATGTATTTTAAAAGGAGTCATCTCCTAACAAGTCACACTTTCAGCGTAATTAACAAGTAACCTTATTTAGCAGGTAACTATTGTGGACCTGCTGTATTAAATCCAGTTTATGATACACTCTTCTGAAAATGAAAGTGGAAACGTATGGGTTGTATAACCACAGAAATGTAAGGCAGAGGGAAATCTCAGCATTTATGTCAAAACTCTCAGAATATCACATAGGCCTCAATATTTGCCCAGCCTCTTTTTAAAACCTCTTGCAGATTATGCTGCAGCTGACCTGTATGTTGATCTTTTAGAAAACAGAGAGCTGCATTTGAAAATCATCTCAAAATGACTGGGTGGATGCGTTTCTGGAGGGAGTCTTTGTTCTAATGTTTAAAAACAATTGCTCTTTTTCATCTAAGTCATATATTAACCAAAGCATGTTAAAACTATTAAATCAGGCATTTACTAAAAAGCCCCCAGAATTAGTTTAAAAATTGAGTAATTAGACCCATGCTGCGATGACATTACTGTTCTGATATTACTTCCAAGTGAAGCCCAGTTTCACTGCAGTACTTTCATTAGTTGGTCTATGTAAATTAACTGGGAAAGAATGTCGTATGTTTTCAATTATATTTTAATGGAAAAGAATAAGTGATGATCTTTTAGACTCTAAGAGAGTTAGTGGTAGAATATGTAGTATGCATAAAATTTGCTTTGCAATCATTTTCACTTGCAGAAGATTGGTTTACAATAATTTATCTTTGTGAAGGGCCTATAATCAACTAGAACTTAGATTTACATAAGATTAGAGTTATTTTTTAAAATACCTGTAATACAAAGTACAGCATAGTACCTTTTGATGAGCGCTATTAGCTGGATTCTGTGACTTGAATAGGAGTTAAAAAAAAGTTTCTATTGAGAAAGGTACTATAAAAACAAATTAACTGATGTCAATGACTGAGAGAAACTAAAAGACCTTCCGTCTTAAATGTGTCTACTTTGGTACCATATGAAGTACTCTACAATGTAACAGTTAAATTCTGTTAATATTGAAATCTCAGCTCCTGAAGTATGCTAATGAAAAACAACTAAATACCAGAAATACTTACAACTATTTAGCTGTACAAAAAGGCTTAAATAACCAAAGGAAATTATAATGCACATCAGAAATAGTGATTAGTTTCTCTGATTATTTTTTTTAATAATTTACTTATAAGCATCAGTGAGAACCCAATGGAACACCTGTTTTTGTGGATTTTCTTGATTAGATTGTGGAGTTTTCAATTTTTAATGTTTAACTTTGTGTGAATATCTAAAACTCTGAATCATGCCTTCTAGAGCTTTTCATGCAATACGTAAAAATTTATAGATGTTCTCTGTTAAAACTGCAACTGTGGCCAGCTCATGTAGACCTCCGTGATATTTCCGAGATGCAAGAAATTATCACTAAAACATCTTACTATGCGATAAAATATTTTCATTTAGTTGAGGTTTCAGCTACCTTCATGTTCAAACTTAAGGGTAGGTCAATATACGTCACCATTTTAACTCATTCTCTCTTTGTATGCTAATTTTGTCACGTGAAAGAAATGCCTGTAAGAACAAGGAAAAATAAGACTAAATTTAGAATAATATACTTCAATTATAAAAGTGTGAAAATATTGGAAATCCTAAAAAACGCCGTTCTCTGGCTCCTTGCAGTGTTTTACTGGGCTCAAGTATGGTGGCTGCTGGTTTGTTGTAGTGTAATCCGTGCTCTGTTCCTTTTCTCTATCCATAGTACGTCTACAATGCAGAAACTCTATGAGATGTAGAGTTAGACAACCACGGAAAAGCAATTCATACCCAGCCTATATCTACATTAATTTTGATAGGTCTCTGACATTTCATAATGATTTAATGAAATTTACTGCCAGCACTGGAATGTGCAAGATTCCTACAAGTAGGAGGCCAGATGGTGAGTCTGTGAAATTTGACAATGTTGCCTGCAGATGCTTGTTTCCATTCTGCAGCTGCAGGTTGCATTAGCACAGACGTGTTCTTACCTGCTGCCACAATAACCACAAGGATCAGCAAAGCAGACTGAGTTGTACCGTGTAGGGATGAAGCGCTGGCTGCTTGCCCTAGCTCCCTGCTGTTCAAGAAAGGGATATTCTGCTCTTACCTGGTTTTCCTGCTCATGTTTATCATGGAGTCCCATGTGACCATGTGCATCGTGGCAGTGACTCTGGACCTGCATTTTTATTCTGGTTACTAGTCCTGATTAGCATCCTACAGCTGCACAAATGGTACTCTGGACAATGGCTCCAAAGTTAAAGGCCAGCACCTAAATTCACACTGGTTATGTTTAAACTTGCTAAAAGCATTCTGCTATGGGATAAAATGGGTCTCAGAAAAAAAGTACCTTGTTTCAAAAAACAAGCAAATGCTATTTAGTAAGCAGGTTTTAATTATTTTGTAGTTTCTATACCATCTGAATTGCTTTTTGATTCTGATCAAGACTATTGTAATACAAGCAGAAACAGATGGAGTTTTGGTGCTGATCCAGACTGCAGATGTAGTCAAAGGCCATCTTTGACTTGTATCATGGAGGTATTTAGCCTAACCAGATTGTGTGGTGTGTTATTGTACCCAAAACGCAGTGGCTGTATTCTCAGATGGTAGTGATCCCCCTTCTGGCCCAAGAATTGTCTGTCTAGTCCCAAGGATTAGTCATCTCTACACCCTCACTGTCTATTCTGGTTAGTCAAAAATCCACAAAGGTTTCTGCCACCGCTGCCACCTCCTTTCTGGTAGCATACAACAATTAGCTCCTGGGTCTTAACTGAAGATAATTCTTACTTTCTTTGCAGGCTTTGTTGTCAGGGATTCAGTAAAAAGTATAATTATGTTCTAAATAAACATTAGATGAGCATAAAGCATATTCAAGATTGAACTGGGAACTCAAGTAAAAACTCAAATAGCATTTTAATAATAAATTTTGTTCTGATTAAGAAAAGAGATGAGAGACTATCTATTCCATTTAGAATAACCAGTTCTCCTAGTTGCCTTTTGTCTCATTAGCAGTTCTTTCTTGCTGTAGCGGTATGAAATTTACATGTTGCTTTTAACACAACTCTCTCTCTATATTCACTATATTTTGTGTTTTATATATAGTATAAAATTCAGATGTATATTAAAGAGTTCACTGGATGACTGAGGTACACTAGCTTCACGCTACCTCATTTCCAATAGTCATCACCTCTTATTTCTATATTCCTCTATCTTAGCAATTTTTGTCATCCTTTCCGGTAGGTAGCTTCAAAAGATTAGAAACGTTTTTTTCACTCTAAAGTAGTCAAATGGAAATATTGCCATTTAAAATGAAGTGTGTATTCTCTGTCCAGAAATTGTGTTGTACCACTTGAATGAATGGTGAAAAGTGGTTGCTGTGATTGTCCTATGGCTAACAAAAGGAAAAAAGAGGAAAAGAAAATTGCAGCAGTTAGGAGGGAAAGGATCATTGGAATATACAGGGACATGTAGGCACCTTTTACTTTACTGTAGCCCTTGTGTCAAAACATTAAGGGATAATAAACTAGCAGTATTTAAGAAAATTCAGCACATCATGCACTTTTGTTGGTACTCATACAGATGCTGCAGAGCACGCAGAGTGATCTGGGAAAAGAACATCATCCAGTGTGTGTGTGTGTGTAAAGATTAAATTAAATGGGAATGTCAGAGTTTAATAGCTGCAGCATCAGAAAAGACAAAGATTATATTTCTTCAACTTGGAGGAATATTAGATGTCAAAGTAGAAGCATGGGATTGGTCATTTACTGAAGTTAGGAATCTAGTTGTTTTAAGAGTAAAATAGCAAGGCTTACTTGCTCAAAATATAACTAGGCAAAAGCTTCTGATTTCAGGACAAGAAGAAGTAAATCCAGGTACTACGTAGCTTTAAAACTGATAAATAACTGACTGACAAATAGACTGACAAATACTACTACATTTTTCAAATCTTTTTGATAACTTCAGTGGTTTGGGACTTACTTGGGAAGGTCTTATAGCTAACAAATATTCACACCATTTCATTTTGGGAGACAGATTTCTGTAATGCAGAACTATCCCAGATAAATTAAAAAAAAAAAAAAAAAAACCAAGCTGTTTTTTCTAGTGGCAAAGTAACAAAATGAAATATATACGTTCGTCTGTGTGTGTGCATGTGTTAACACACATATCCCAATTAAAAATAATTTTGTAATGTTTCTGTTATGCAGCAGATGTTGCTACTGAAGAAATTCCATTACTCTGTTTGTTACAAGGACTTGCAGTTAGTAGTAATGTGCTTGTTTTAAATTAGCCTCTCCATCATTGCTTTGTCAGAGAAACGAGAGCAGATTTGGTCTTCTTCTCGCCGCCCTGCTAGCTTCCACTTCTGTATTTTTGGGTGTCTCTGTGTCCACACCCCTGCAGTGTGGGATTTAGTTCCTGCAGCTTGATGTGCTGAGTGTCCAGCACTGCTCTTCTCGGCATCCCTTTTCCTTCCCCACCTTTCCTTCTGTCGACCTTCTCTCCTGAATGGCTGTCCCTGCTGGAGGTGATGCTGTGGGATGGGACCTTTTCACTTCTAATGTGGAAGATGCATTAAGCCAATCTGGCACAGATGAAGATGTGTTTCTTTTTCAGTCTTAGGAAAATAGGTTCTGTCCTATGGGAGATGCAGTACTTCTTTGTATTAAGTAACAAAATGTTGCTGGAGTCAAAACTGCATGGAAACATGTAAGTGCTGAAGTGCATTATCAGTTGAAATATCCAAATAAGAGCTGAGGATGGGAGTTAAACCTTTCTTTGCAAACCTATTAGAGGGGAAAAAAGTTGCAGTTCTGAACTCTTGGAAGAATGGCCTAAATTAACCTATTCCATCTCCATTTCTTAAATCATTTAAAAATAAACAGAGATTAAATCCTTTAATTACGCCATTATTCAGTAACTTGCTTTGAGGAAATCTTATTCCCTAAAGTTATACAAGGTGAATATCTGTGATTTTTATTAGAGTCAAAAACGTAGTCTAACTTTGGGAATGGGAAAAGATGAGAACTGATAATAACCGTGTCTGGTTCCCTCTCAGCACTCTAGTATTTCATCAGAAACTTGCTAGAGTTTTGTTAGGTCTAACTTTAAATAACTCAATGGGCCATTTTCTTTCGTGGACTTTTGAGGAAGAATTCCAAACTGTAGAATGTCTAACATCCCCATTTTGCCTAATGTCATTAAATATATGAACTATGGGCTATAAATATTTCCAGCTTTAAAGATTTTAAAACGCTTCCACTGTTGTTATTCCACTCTTTATTCATTGTTAGCTGAATATTTTAAATGAGTTCAGTGTCTTCTTTTGTGATGATCTTTCCGGATCCCTCATGGTTTTTGCAGTTCTTCCCAGTGCATGTTTTTTTCCTGTTATTATTTCCCTTAGTTATTTAAATACATTATACAGGTTTCCCTTAAACATACTGAAAAAAAATCCACCATCGTCCTTCTCTATAATAGCAACATTGTAATTACTTCTCTCAAGGCTGTTAATCAGAATAGTAATGCAGACTTCTGTTCATTTACAGGTATATATTGATAAATGGGGGTGTTTAAAAGAAATTAAAAAAACTAATTAAATATTACTGATTTGGTCCCTTCTAAATGGACATACCTTTCCTTTCATGTTTTAATGACGTATTTATATTGTAGCAATGCTTACTGCTCAGCCCTGAAAATAGAGGCAATTTGAGGAAAAGGTTTCCCTTGTTAGTTTCCCAAATAATAACAAAGTCCTATTTCTACTTAGTTGCCAGTTGTCTGTCATATTTCCTCAGTGGTAACTGTGGTTTGGTACTAGTAGGAACAGTGTTCTGCATAGTACCATTGAGACCAATCTGATTTCATTTCAGTGGATTTTGAGTCTTCACTTAACTCGTGTCTTGCTATTTTGCCTGTATCTTCTTTACCTGTATTATTCCTTTGAGAGCAGCTTCTCTTTAAATGCGTTTAGGTGAATTGTTACCCATATGAGATCTTAGTTTCCTCATTTCCCTTAACCCTTCTTCCTGACTTAAATGCATTGTAGATATGTGTTTGCTGCCTGTTAGATCCTGATGACAAAGACCTCGAAACTTAGTTTCTTAATGAAGACCACAATGTTCAAAGACAGATTCTTGGGTTATGCAAGTATCTTTTTACAGATAATGAAATGAGACAATAACAAGGGCAAACTTGAAACATATGTGTGTGCATCAAGTTCAGAGCACGAACCATCTGAGAACAATCCCAATGATGGTTCATGTTCAGATTTTATATCCTGAAAATCATTATAAATACTCCTGTGAGATTATTTTCTGGAACCGTAAAGCAGAGTTGCCTTTAGGGATACTTCTTTTTGTTTGTGAGCGTGTGTGTCGTATATCTTAATTTGTGTATTATAGACATAATTGAGTAAAGACTTTTTAATCAGAATTTGAATAATTATGCAGTCATCACCTTTCTCATGGAATTGAATACTGTAAGTCTGACTGTGAAACTTCTTTCACGGTTGGAACTACTTTTTGCAGGTAATTCTGTGGAAAGAGGAACTGAAACTGCTTGAAACTTTGGAGATATTGGGTGCTAAGAGATCTTAAAATAAATACTGTTAGAGTAAGCACTTCTTAAGTACTTGCATGGTGCCTTGCCTTGTTAAGGGCAAGTTCGTATTACCTTTTTGCTGCAATGTTCTCTATAGTTAAGCTTTAGTGCAATCTTCACTGAGTGACAGAGAAAATGGATGGGTTTTGTTATGTTCCTATTTGGCCACCAAGTAATAGGAGAGAGTGCAAAGGGGCCCACCAGTTATTAGATCATTCTGTTGCTTTCTGATAGGTACTCTGAGTAACAATGGTAAGTTCTGAAAGCTCATTTTATCTTTACTTTCATCTCGCCTTGGTCCACCTAGGCAGCAATTATTTAATTCAAGAGCCAATTTTAGCTTAGTATTGGGGAAAAACTTAAAGGATTGTATGTGTTCTTTACCTAATAGAGAGCTGCTGGGCTGGGTGTTGACTGAGCATTGCTATTGCTCCAGTCTCACCAAATCTATCAGTTGCTTCCCAGTTGCTAATAGTCTGAAACAAAGAACAGTAAATTGCTTTTGTTTCTCTCCCCATTGCTTGATATTGGAACAGGAATGATATATGAACTGCAGTGTATAACACTACGGAGCAAATACTTGCAGTAGAGTCTTTCTGTTGTTGTGTCTTTGGCCTGTGCTAAGGCAGTTGTGATGCTGGGGTCTGTCATTCCCCATCCCACTAATGCATAACTCTGGGTAAATCAGGCTAACAGTGGTATTGCTCTTTTTTTAATTATTATTTCTGCATTAAATACTTAGAACAAGTAAGAAATGGAATCATCAGGATTTGTGAAAGTGAAAGCCTTTTAATTTGGTAGAATTGCAACATAAAACACGGTATCAAAGAATATTAAATGTGTTTTGAATGAAGACAATAAAATACATCTTTTTTTCCAACTTTGAAAGAATTTAACAAAGGCAGCAATTGGAATAAGAACAAAGTAGAAAGAGTCCCAGTACCAGATAAAACATAAAACATCTTAAGTCATACTGTCTTTTTACCAAATGTTAGTATCTTAGCTTATGCCACCATCTACTGGACACCAGATGAAACTGTTCAGCTCACTGTCCCGCAGATTCACTACTAAAACTTAAAAATCTTTTAAGAAATGCTAAAACGTCCGTAAGTTTTTCACATAGCATTCTGCTCTTGACCTGTGCTTTAGGAATAGATTTTTTAAATGTCATTTTGCATAGGCATAAAAGTTAAAATTGGATATCATGGTAAAAATTGTTCCTCGATCAGGCAAATGCTTTTGAAAACTTCAGAAAATAATATTTCTGTTTGCAGTGTGGAGGCTGGCAGTCGTTGCTAGATACTTTGATGGAAATGTTAAAAATATTAGTGTCCTGAGTGTGTATTGCATGTTCACTGTGGCACTTAATTGTTTGATAATTCATAGAATTATTATTCGTTGGCGTGAATTCACATACTGCATGTGCCACACCTAAAGAACCGTGTTGTAGTGTTAACAATCTGTTTTACCTGTACTTTATATTTTTTCGATAAATAGAGAAGTGGCAAAATGCATATCTTAAAATACCAAGCCTTTAGACAAATTTTTGCAGAATTTACAATCACTATGAAATTGTGGTTTTGGCAAGCATTTTTACTCAATGCCTGTGAGAAACTGGATGACACAGTACTGAGTTCTGCATGACTGGGGAGGGAATTAGGTAATTCTGCTGATGTATGGATGTATTTCTTGTGAGCTCAAGCTTACAGAGACCCACACACACTCCCCAAAGCAAATCTAAGTGCCTGTGATGTGATGTCACTTCATCCTTTTGACTGGTTACCCAGAGAGACTTCTCCAGCTTTGGCTGTTACTACTTTTCCTTTTCCTCCCACTTCCAGAAACAAATCTTCCTTTCCAGAAGGAGAAGCAGAATGGAACCAGTAATCAACCTTCTGGAAAGTCTCCACCAGCAAAATAGTTTGTCACTCTACAATGTCGGCCAGAGTAAGAGGAATCGTGGCAGGAATTCCTCTGTAAAAAGTGCCATTCTGTCCTACCTTTTCATGGATTCAGCGTGATCAGGGGATGTTCTTTGCCAGGCACCAGTCCTGGATACTATTCGTCTCTGTGCGCAGCCTGGGACACTTCTCCTGTAGGCTCTGGTATTCCCAAAGGCTCAGAGTTTAAGCACTAGGCTTGAGTTTGAAACAAATCCTTCGTTTCGCATGGGAGGACGCAAGCCACTTTACAGCACTCATTTGAGTTCAAGAGTGGGTTAAATTGTCACCATAGCCAGAACCACTCTGACTTCAGAAGACCCCCTTGAACTTAAGTCAGTAATTCATTAAAGGAAATGAAAGCCTTTATTACAGACTTTAATTTCCATATTGCTAAAACCACAAATGAGTATGTGAGTCCATTCACTACTATGCATGAGTAGCTCATTCGCCTCTCTCGGCTCCATCCCTTGGCCTGTGCCCTGGCAATTTATAAAGTGACGGCAATGCACAAGCCTGTTATCACTGTGGCAGACTCCCCATAATAGTTTCTATAGTGATAACTTCAGGGCTCCATGGTAATGGACACAACCAATTAATTTCCTGTCTGTCTTTTCTCCTTGCATAGCTTTACTAACGCCAAAACTAAATGTCAAGTAGGAAAATCTTCTGGTTTGTCACTTTAGCCTAGAAACAGTAGACAAGCATAAAACCTAAGCCAAACATTTCATCTCCGGAGGTTTCACATATGACTAATTACAATTTGGAAGCACATATGCTTTTAATTAAGCACTATTTTTTAACACACAGAAAATAATAAGGACTGCAGTGGTGAGTACCCTTAGGATGTCAGGCTGTGAAGTTGTTGCAGAAGTTGATCTGATAGGAAGGGGGAGAGTATTTCTTCCGTGCTGTCTTTTGCAGGCTTTACTGAGGGAGAAAGTAATCTGGTGTCAGGTGTTTAAAGGACTGGAGGATATTCCTGCAGTCACACACCTCGCTAGCAATTTGTCCTATGGTGAATCACGAAGATTTGGCTTGATAATGTCCTATCCAGTAGCAGTTTTCTCCAATTTTGCAGTGGGAAATCAAACCAGTCTGATGCTGAGCCAGATTTGTAGCTAAATTGTTATTCCTTGTGATAACTGCTATTGCTTCCTATTTGTCATTGCACTGGGCTTGCACATGTATCACTCTGACAGGTGCTCTTTACGGCTGCGTTTCTGGAACTAGGTCAAGGAGGTTGATGGGTAATTTGTGCTTGGAAGACCAGAAAGCATGATAATGGGAAGGGAGGTGATTTTGAGCAGTTCTGTCCAACAGTTCATTGATCTGCTGGTGTGGATTATGATAAGGCATTTTCACAGACACAAAGCTGCTAGCCCCACGTTCAGCGTGTTTTGTTAAAAAAAAAAAAAAAAAAACGGACTATTCGCTGATTCATGACTTGAAAATAATTTCTTTCTAAGAAAATTAAATAGAATATAGGGGGTTGTGGGTTTTTGTAATCGCTAGGTTAAATCCAAGGATATTCTCTGGAAAAGTCATCAAGATATACTGAAAAAAAATCTTGCTTCATTACTACGAATTGAAGCATTCATTATGGCTACAATAAAAATAGACATATCAGAGTACATGAAAATAGTGTTAATGACCCTTGACAGGAAACTGCACTGTAAAGTTGATCAGGATGGGTGAGTGATTTGCATATACGTGACAGACAATACTATGATAATTGTTCACTAGTAATTTTTGGAATAAAATTGGTAGTATTCACACAGTTAAAGTTTTAAGTATGCAGTTGATTAAGTAGGGTCGGTCTGCAAAGCGCTTCTGTTTAAAAGGATCAAATTTGAAGAATCAAGTCTTTCATCACATTATTAGTTGGACCATTTGGAATGGCAGCACAGTTGACTGAAATTTGCAGTTATAAGAAGCAATGAAAGGTAGGAGAGTTTTAAAAGCTGATAGATACTCTTCAAACATTGCCATGCTTCTGGCTTTGTTTACATCATACCTTCCCTTGCTCTCCTCTCGGCCTTAATCCCAATGAAGCCTTGTGTAAATATGTATGGCTCTCCTAAAACTTCAGTAGTTGATCTTCAGCCCCCAGGGAAGACAGTCAGGGCATCCTGCAGTTATATGATATGGATCTAAAAGAAGCCATTATTTACATCCTTTGTAGAAGCATCATCTGATCCTGCTTATTCATGGGAAAGGCAACGAAGCGGAAATTCACGGGCTGTCACTTCTTGCAGGGATGGGCATCAACACAGGCAGCAAGTTTAACTGCTTGCAAAAAACTTATGTCCTTATCTATTTCTTTTCCCCTTCTCAGATCACAGTATAGGCTGTGAATTAAAAATGTTACAGGTCAGAATATGGTTTTACATGTGGACTAGTATCTTTTACTGAGAGTGATTAAAATTCAGAATGATTCTTGAAGATAAAATTAGCAAATACTAATTTTTTGGTGTCCACAGCTGGCTTTTTTATTTTGTTTTCTTTCATGGGCTGTTACTGAGATGAAGTGATTTACCAAGCAAGTCAGGCAAACAACCTTGAAATGCTGCTAATGAATTTCTAAATGCATAAAAAGAATGTGATCAAAAAAGTGTTTTAACATTCCAGGAAGATTTTGGGTTGCCTTTTATACTGCATTTTTGCTCCTGGGGAAACTCTAGGCAGAAGAAAAGCACAAAACCCTTGGAATCCTCAGAGAGGCTCACAGCATGTAGAAATAGATTGCTTAGTGGAGCAGAAACAGGATTTGTTCAGTTGTTGTCATATGTCATCCCTCTGTTGGGAGCCTCAGAGTTCAGGCCTGCTCCCCAGCTCCATTGCAACATGCCAAAAGGTGACAGGGTGTTTGGTGAAGATGGTTATTACTCTTTGAAGCCTTTTGATACATGTTACCCAAATGGCCTTTGCAAATCTTCTGAAAGCATGCCTTGTTTTACCCAGTATGTGGTTTTTAAAAACGTAAGCCTAGAAACCTGTTAGGTAGTCCTATAGCCAGGGTTTAAGGATGCCCCTTTCTGTAAGAATTGAGTGCCCTGTTGCATGCTAGAATAGTTCATGCTCCTGTCTATCACCTGACAAATTTTAAGATTGAGGGTATAGATTTATTCAAAATAGGGGTTTGCAGTAATGAAATAGCATTAGAGAAGATGAATTGCATTAACAGGCTAGACTTAAAGACTCTCTGTGGCCGCTTTCAGCTCTCAGTTTATTTGCACTGACTGCAGCCCTTATCTGCAGGTTAAACTTAAATCCCTTCTCACATTTCTAGTGCTCAAAGTGGCTGCTGCTTCCTTCTTCCACAGAAAAGCAGAGAGGTGTAAGGAGCAAAAGTAATGACCCTTCTTTTAGGCTTCCCTGATCTGAAATGCACCAGTCTCTCTTACTTCCCAACTACAAAAGCTTCCTCTCAATCTCCATCTCAGGAAGGAGTCAGGCCCTTCCCCTGTCTTCTAGGAGGTCTTTGGTTACTACTTCCACTGCATGGTTTGCTTAACATATCCAGGTTCTAAGAAGGTGGGTTTGCTTTGGGTCTTTTTTTTCCTTCTCTTTTAATTGAGAAATACATTGGTAGATTTTTATAGTAACGTTATCGTACTGAATTCTTCTTAGTGTCATACAAAGTTCAAAGATGAGATCATAAATGTTGACATTTTTATTTTGAGGGATGTCCTTTCTCTCCTCTACATGCTTTTAAATGTGTTGTATACCTTGACGGATCCTTACATACCATGCTAGTGAGGCTGTCATGAACATGGAAGCACAAACATGCATGGTGCCATGGAAATGGTCATGAAAAAGAAAGCTCATTTTGTATTGGTTACAAGTTTTTACAAAATTTGTTTTCTTTCAAGATGTATTAAGGGTAGCTTGCTAATTGTCTCATACTGTGTTTTTTGAAAAAACAAATTCATTAGTTGTTTTTATTCTGTTTCCTTAGTGAAGCCTTAAACATTTTTATGAAACACAAATGGAAAACTTCTACATGCTAAGAATATCCTTGTCTGCCAATTTAGATTGCTTAAAGACTTGGAATTAAACTTTTAATAGTAATAAAGTGCTGTAATAAGCTGTCTGTGACTGAAGTAGCCAATAATTCTAAATTCAAAGGAAAACCAGAACAAATTACCCAGCACTTGTATGAGACCTGACGAGACCTTGATTTTATCAAGCGTATCTGAAAGTATAGGGAGTATTGAGAAATATGTAAATGAATGGCAGGTTTTGAGTACACATTATACACTTAACTGCCTTGAAAAGATAATACAAAATAGTTCCAATTCTTGTATGTAGGTAATGTGCTACTTTTAACACCTATTAATTTCCAGAAGAACTCGTACTTACATCAAAATGTATCTGAAAGAAGCCCTGTGTCATCTTAATGACATATGTTTTGCTGTCGAAAGAACCAGGCAGCTGCCTCCTTCCCCAGCTACCCAAAGGAAAGTTTTAAAGTGGTTTATAAAATGAGCTAGTTCTATTACTTTTATAGTATTTTTTTTTAATTGGAATTAAAAATATTTTTAAAATTGACATCATTCTAGTGGTAGCATGGCTATGTGTTTTACACTTTAATTGGCATATAAACTGCATCAGTAAATAGATTGGTAAATAAAGCTTTATAAAATAAATATGGTCTAGCAGAAGATAATACAGAGCAGGTGCAAAACTGATTGATGCTATTAACTAGTATGTTGATCACCGTCAAATAGAAGGAGATACAATAATAGCATCTGGCTTGTGCCCACTTCTGTTCTTTATTTTTCATTAGTGATGTGCAGTATAGGATAAACCAGTATGAAGTGTAGTATCTCACATACATGTCCTGTTTTCCCCCAGAAATCTGTTCTGCCAACATTGAAGAGGGCATACCAGCCTCAGTGCCCTGACATGGACTTAAGTTAACAGTTCAGCTTCTCCTGTATGCTAAATATGTTGAATACACCACAGCTCAGCATAATTAATCAGTGACAGACAGAGAACTGAGGAATAATTGGCTGAATAGTTCCCTCCTCCCTCCCCCCCCAAAAAAAAAAAAAAAAAAAGAAAAAATTATGTAGAGGTTATTTTGTTTCACAAACTCACCACGAGCCTGTAATTTCTCTGTCCTAGGGAAAGTAATTTTTTATAACTGGACTTGTAACACACCTTCAAGATTTGCCATTTCTGACCCAGATTATAAGGCCTAGCCTATCTTTCATTTTCAGGAAAGGTGTTTTATATTTGGAGAGAATCCAGGGGAGAATAGGAGTGATTAAATGCCTAGAAAATATGGTCTACATTCCAAATTTAAGTAATTTGGCAATTAAAAGGGATAAGCCTGAAAAGGAGACGCAACAGTTTTCAGACACCTAAATAATACCTAATGTAAAAACGAGGTGATGATCTGTTCATTGTTCAGATAAGCTAAATTTTACCTTGGGTTTTAACACTAAGCATTCGGGCAGTAGAGAAACCTTCCTAATAGCATAACTCTGGGAATAGTTTTTCCTGGAGAGACGGATTACAATGTTGCAGAATTCTGAAAATGTGTGAATAATGAGCCCAGGTAACCTGCTTTGGACAAATGAAGGAATTTGGTAATCTCTGCAGGTCATAATTTTTTTCTTCTTTTTTGTTCCCTGACTTTCATATTTGGCACAGGCAGTATTGTGGTGCAGTTTGAAATATAGCACTGCTGTTTCACCAGAATTATTTACATTAACGTTTTTTTAAAACTTCCTTTCAATGCAACTAATTGCTTTATAGCCATGACCTGCCTTTTGGGATTTCCTGTGAATTGGTGTCCTCATCTGTTATGGCCGTCACCTGTCAGCTCACTTTGATCTCTGGTACTGGTTTTGTCCATAGTAGATGTCTTTTCTCTGAAACAAATTCTCCATCCCAAATTCTGAAAAAAATGGATATTCTGAATTATTACATCTTATTCAGGTGCACTTTTATTAAAAATTAAAAGTCGTTACGTGTTTAGAATAACACTTGAAAAATTATAAAGGCAAATTGTGTTACATTATTATTTTTTTACAACTATCTTCTAAGTACATTTGTGTACGTGTGTGCCTTTGTATGGGTCTATGAAGCAAAACCATAATTTTTTTATATGTATTTTCACTTACAGTATAATCTAATAAAACCTTCGGGATTGTTGTAAATGGAAATAATTAAATGTTTAATTTCAATATTGATATAAGCTTTTCCAATTACTCACCAGGAGTTCAAGATCCATGGTTGTCCTACTAGCAGAACCACCTTTCCTCAAAAGAAAAGCTTCAGATATTATAATAAAGGAAACAAAAGGCATGTTCTGAATAAGGTAAGTGGAATGAATGAATCTCTCAAACTTTGGTGATCAGAAACCATTTTATTATATCTAAGACATATACTATAATGCATGTCAGAACAGAACATAAATTCCTTTGACATAAAATTATACTGTTTAATGAAAACAAGCTACAGATGGATGGAAATTTCTACTGAATGCTCTGTCAGTCACTTGCCATTCTGAGAATAGTTGGCAACAATAAATATGGAGAAAAAGTGAAGACCTTTCTACTCAATTTTACACACCATTTGCTGTACCTGTACTGATTTCCTTTTAAAAATGGACGTTTTCCAATGTCACATGCAGTATTTTGGAGGAAAAGTTAGTCTGTAAGTTGTTGGATCTGTTCAAAGTGAGCAGCTTAGTCAATACTGTGCCCACTAAATCAATAGGCTGTCTTCTCCAATGCAGTTTTATACTTTTTTTTTCATGAAAATTGGTATAATTTAATTTCAGCCATACTATTTATTACAGGACGCATATGGAAACTTTCTGTTTCGTAAAGCAACTCAGTAAATAGACTTAACTTTATTTGTTACACAGAGAAAGACTTACCAGTGAGAGTGAGCATGTGCCCAACATGGCTTACCTTGTGCTATAACAGTGAACCAGCAAGGCAAAATAAGTATGCTACACTGAAATATCAGGGAGTTTTCAAGTACATAAAGTGTGGTTTGTGTGTGTCTGTTAAATCTTACTTTAACAGGCAAAATCTTAACATTCTCGCTCCCTCTTTCAGCTACGAGTATGGTAGCCACCTACTACTTCTGAGATTCTAATTCCCTATGTATAGTGTAGCTGATTGAATACTGTTATGTGCAAGGAAAGACAAAAGTATGACTTTCCTATGTCTGCAGTTTTTCAGAGCCATAAAATTGCATATGCAGTGAGTATATTATATTTTTCAAAGAAACTGGGGAGGCTAAGGACTCAAAGACAACATTTTACAAAGCAGCTAAATACATTTAATTATTTGTAAACCAGGCATTTTGAATATTTTAATGTTGGAATAATCTCCATTTTAAACTGTTTTTATATGTTAGGAAAAAAATGAAAGTGTTCTGGGAAAGTCTGTTTTAATCTAGATACATACTGATCACATTTATTATGTGCTTGTGCATGTTAGTTTTCATAGAACTGCTTCAAGTTTTTATGAAATGTTGATATTTGTAGCTCAACTTAGTATTTTATTTTTTTTCAAGTTCCAGTAATGCCAACTTTATATATATGTTAGTGCGTACTTTATGAAAATGTTGAGTAGTCTTGCCGGTCTGAACTTGAGATAAATCCTCTGCCATGTCTGTCTGTGTCGAGACATGTGGGTCAATAATTAATGAAAACAAAATAAAACTGCTACTGACAGGTGAGCTTTGAAAAGCAATCTTTGCAATAAATATAAGCTTCAGTATATATCTCACCATCAATTCACAGAGTCTTTGTTAGCATCAAAAAACATTTGCTTGAAGCCCTAGAGATTTTCTTACACCTTGGCTTTGTCAGGTTGGAAAATATATCTACATATAACACTTATTTGAAGCTTTAGAAAGCTGAGAAAGCTAAAAAAATCTGTTGAATTTAGTTTATTTTCTGTTTGTTGATGAGATTTTCATTTCTGTAGTATACATTTGGGGAGCAGGGGGAAGAAAGTTAGAGGTTTTTTACAGTTACTCATTTCTTTACAATGTCCTTTTTTTTTTTTTTTTTCAAATGATAGTGCAACTACAATTTAGGCTTCTCAAAAATTTTAGAAAACATAAATGATCGCTTAATTACTTCACTGTTTAATGACCAGAGTATGTTAATATATCTCAATGTAAAATTTAAATCACTACAAAACACTTTGTAAATTTTGAGAGCAGAACTGTCTTTAGGTCCTCTTTCTATGTCTGTATCATCCCTCTAGTAACCTGCTAGAAACACAGATCTACTATGGAGGTTACTTACATATTATCCCCTATAACATTCAGTTATTTTACCACTCAGCATTTTCTTAGATTTTCCTCCATCCCCTGTTTTTTTCTCTTCTTTCTTCTGCATGATTTTGAAAGTGAATAACTTGGAAAGCAGAGAAATTTACTCTATTTCTTGCTTCAATAAGTTTAATTTAAGTTTATTTTTTTAAAATAATAAAAAACCATGAAAACTTGTTCATGGTTTTTGCAAAAAGAAATTCCACACAATGGAAACCATGTTTGCAAAATACTGAATGAATTATTGACAGATTTTAATTCATACAATATATTTACATATCATGTTTACAGCATAAGGCTCTTGAGAAAATATTGCATGACGCCCATCTGATTTTGTTCATCAATCTGTGTTTGTAATGCCTGTCAATATCAAAATTGTTGGTTGATTTATATTCCTAAGAAAGGAGCAGCGCAACTGAATCATCGTTTTGCCATCCGTAGCAATTTCTACACTGAAATTTAAAGTAGCATATTCAGTTTCATTAAAGTAGAATTATTAATGTGTAGTTCAACAGAGGACTGAAACAGAAATTTCAAAGCATGTTCATTTCTGTGACTTTACAAAAATCTACCAAGAACTGGGAAAGCGTTAGGCGAGCACTCAAATTTTGACTGCATTGTAATTTATGCCAATAGAAGGTCTGCATTAGCGTCAGTGAGCTACTGCTAAGTGCTAAGGTCAGTTGTGCATTTCATACTTCAGCTGCAGAGGAAGAATTTTATTGCTTTTCATAGTCATGGTGCAGTGAAAAAGGTGCTTTATGATGCCACAGACAATTAATTGAGGTACATTACCTAGAAACTAAAAAGGTCACACGTAGAACATAATTGACACCTCATAACCCCTATTAATGATTACAGAAATGCAAATTAGTACTTTCCATTTTCCAACAAGTAGCATAACTCTTCTCCAGCATTGAACTGTTTCCATTCGCTTACAATCTTTACTCTTTAAAATGTTTAATTTACCTTTTTTTAAAAAGTAACCTTAGTCTACATTAAAGATTATACATTATATAAATTATACTATTAATAAAAAGTAAATTAAACCTCAGTTATATTTCTGTGTAATTGGCATAGAGTAAGAGAAAGAACTGATACAAATCTACCAATAACACACATCGTGCTTCAGTAACCTCCCTTTAATGCCACGTGTGCTGATACCTTTTCTGTTCCATGGGATTTCAAAAAAATAATAGCACTTCCTTGTGAAGACAAGCTTGAAAACCTAACAGTAGTGGAGAATAAATTATAGTTAGTTTAAAGCTGTTGTGATTTTTTTATTGTTGTTGTGTACAAAAGGTCAGATCCTACTGATTTTGCTAAAACTAATGTTACAGCTTATTGATACTTTCTGGCGTTTGTATTAAAACCTGTAGTATCACATCATGACATTATGATATGACATCACTGAACTGTGAGAGCTCCTTTCCTTGTAGGCTCTAATGTTTTAAATGCTGAACAAGACCAAAGAAACATTCAGTGGATTTTGAAAATTCTTTAAAATAGGATTATGTTCTTTTTAATGTCTTGATGTAGTTCCTTCTGAAACTTAGATCCTTCACTGCTTTTCAAAAGTAAGGACTCTGGAAGAGTAAGATTAGAGCACTTTGGTTTTACCTTTGAGCCAGGAGCTATAGCTCCTTGCCAGCCGTATGGAATTTCCAGGTTAATATGTTGGTCTTTAAAGTTGGAACTTCTCTTATGCCTTCCAAGTATGTGCAGAGACAGTAAGTTTTGTACAAAAAAACCACCCACAAACCAACCCAAAAAACCCAAAAAAATCCCACCCCAAAACAAACAAACAAAACCCCAAAAAACCACTTTGCTGTCCAATGCAAGAGTTGTTCTGAAAACACAATAATGCAATAATGGAACACTTCAGGTCATAGGCTCTCAAATAGACCTAACTTTGAAACTAGATCAGGTTGCTCAGGGACGTGGCCACACAACACGGAAGTTTTTTCATATGTATTTCGGAGAATGTGATCAAGCACTGGAGACAGCTTACCCAGGCTGGCTGTGTCATCTCCATCCTTACAGATATTCAAAACCCAGCTGGTCACAGCAGCCTCCTCTAGTTGACCCCACTTTGAGCAGGGCAGCAAACTCCAAAGGTCTCTTCCAGCCTCACTGGTTCTGTGACTTCCCCCCTCTCTGTAATCCTGGATACATAAGGCACAATATCACCTTTCATAATGTTTGTGTCTTGGATTATACAAACCTGTATTTGCCACTAATTGGTGCTAGCTAACAAATTAAGGTTTCAGTATGCCTTGGGCCAGCTGTGTCTGATGTCTTTCACAGAGACGTTTGCTGGCCTCATACATGGTGTGTAGTGTTTGTTCTGCAACGAGGCTTGTTGCACCAGGACTTCAGCAGTTACGAGCTGATGTAGCTGCACTCAGCCTGAATAACCAGCAGTGCTGAGAAACTCCTTAATTGTGACTGTAAAGATAATCTTTAGCACTATCTGGCCCTCTCAAATTTTTGCCTTGCAGAAGCATTTTAGAATGAAACCGTTGATTTGCTTGCTTTTCCCAGATGATTGGTATGTTGATTTATAAAGTCATTTGATGGAAGAATTGTTTCTAGGGATGTTTAAAACACAGGGTTGTGCTAGAAACAGTTTATTGTTTTGAGCTTTAAAAATTGCATGCATTTTTAACAGTTTAAAGGGGGTAGCCGTCTTATAATAGAGTTTTTAGCTTTCCTTAGTAGCTCTCTATCTTATGATGCAGTCTGTTGAAGATGAATGGTGCAGAACCCTTACCTCGATTGTTGGTAAATAGTGCAGAACACCAGCCACCATGGCTCATCTCCCGCTTGATTCATTGTGTTAGTTTTCCCCCCTTATTTAGAAGTTATGAAAACACCTCCGTTTGTCCCTTTCTTCTGCTTAGGACCACAAAGCCTGTATACCTGTACTGTACAATGTAAGAGCATAATGGTGGTGAAAACAACTAAAGAATTTCCTCTAAAACAATTTGAGATTTTTGCGGTCCTCAAGTTCCTAGTATCTTGTGGCGCTATCATTATCCTTTTTCTCTTCTCAAAACAAAAGACTACTGAAGTCTATTGGAGATTCCAGCTTAAAGGAATAAAAATAAATAAATAAATAGCATGCATAGAATCATAGCCTGGTGTAATAGTAATACTTTTCCTATTAACAGGTAACTAAAAAGTAATTTCATTCAGTAAATACGAAAAAGATTTCATGGAAGTTTGAATTTAGTCAGTTATATCATCGTTATCAAGTTACTGGAAGTTGGTCCCAAAAAATAAATATGGAGTAGAAAGAAGCACTTTTCTTAACATGTTTTGGTATTTCAGTACCCTAATTAGGAAATCAAGGGTCTCTTTCTAACCAAATCCCTTTCTTCGTAAGCATTTTGAGTCAATGGTCACCTCTTCCCTCCCCCAAAGAAACAGAAGTCCACTTCAAAATTACCATACACAGACAGTAGTTCCCTTTTGTAAGAGCTGGATGCATCTATTTTTTCCCAGTAATATAATTTCCTAATGTTAAATCTGTTACTGTTGAGACACATAACAAGCTTTTGAACTTTAAAAAAGACAAAAGTAATGGATATGCAGCCAGGGATACGGTGTATCTTTGTTTCTTTCATTTAAAATGCTGCTTCATCCTAACTCTGAATTTTCTGTATAATCCAAACCTCAGTTTCTCTTGTGTTCAAATGCAAGTTGTTCCTCTCTCTTCCTTTATGCTATCAGCCAAACCGTCTGCTGTTTGTGGTTGTTTTTTTTTTTTCCAAGTCAAAATTAAATTACTGATATTGTAATTCAATACCTTATTTAAAAATTTATTTCCTTTGTAAAAATGTGTTGGAGTGACATTACAGATATACTGGCTAGACTGTGTGACTTTCTGAGATACCACCTGCGGGAGACTAAAAATAAAATTGTACTGAATTACAAGACTATTGTGCATGCCACTAGGCAGAGATGAAATGCCAGGAGTTTCAGGTTGTAGGGAGTTTTAAAGATACAATGCTTAATGCAATTCAAAATTTTCCTAAGATTGANCTGGAGGACATTTGTTTCAGTTCATTAATTTTGCTTTATTGGTTCCTCCCTTTTTCTTCCATTCAACATCATCTCACATACACATCATTATTGTCAACAGTATCATCACTGGTATGGGCTCTAATAAAAATAGTAGGTCTTTAAGTGGTTTTGTTGACTTAGTTTCTCACATTTGGCAAGAAAGTCTGGCTAGGGGCAGAAAAGCTCATTGTGTTAACATATGCTCTATTTCCGTGGAGCAAACACTAGCAAGTGCCAGCAAATATATGCCATTTGGGAATGTACTTGGTACATCACCATTTTAAAGAAGGATGCTGTTCTTTAGTGTTTGGCTTCATTTCAGTTAAAAACTTCCATGTTGGTTGAACTCTGCTTGTTTCAGTTTATGGTTCAAAAGCACCAATATGAAACTAGCAAGTATCTCAAGTATTCCTAAGTTAATGTGAAGTTTCAGTAGGATACTAAAATTGCGTATTTTCATTATGTAATAACAGCAATTCCAGCTCTTAAACAAAACAATTAGCCTGCATCCCACAGAAGGGCAGTATAAAGTCCCCATGACCTCATTTCACAACCACAGAAACCAAGCAACCCTCTGCTATTCTTATCAGGTACTCTGTACAAAAATGGGTAGATAACTTTTTTTGCAGAAGTAAAGATGACACATGTTAGCATTGGTTATAATTAACACCTGCAGTCTACCCGCATCTCAAACCTGGAAACATGAGCCACCTGCCTACTTAGATATGGGAGCAGAGTTTTGGTCTGTAATCAATTCCAGTTGTAGTTATAACAAGTTTATCTTCTTAGTGGGTTAGGTTTTGAAAAACTAAGAAATAAAATAAATAAATACATAAACAAATTCCTTATTTGATTACTGCAACGTCTAGTGATGTGACTGGCAGTAGACTGCAAAAAAATAAAAATATCACCACATTAGAAAACATGTCTGCAAGGTAATTTATTTTAAAAGTAAGTTCTTGTTTTATGAAGTCCATCTGTACTATTTAGAGGTCATGAAACTTAGAAAATAAAATCTGCTTACCAAAAGGGTAGGGTACACTATGATGCCTATAATAGAGATATATTTCTTCGTGAACCGTAGAGCTTGATTATTTTTTTACTTAACAGGAGTTTGTAATAGAAGACCAAAGAAACTTTTAACAGTGGAAAAAAGAAATTTTAAGTACAGTGCACAGAAAGTATGTTTTCATTTGCAAATCACTTTTAGATTGTTGCAATGACCCTTTAAGTCCTGATTCTAGCAGTACATAAGGTATAAAAAAGTCCTTTTATCTGTTGCTTTTAAGAAGTTCTTTTCTTTTTTCCCTTTGGAGGCATTACATCTATCACTTTGTACTATTGCTCATTCATTGTGTTTAAGTGCAGGATTTGATGTAGCTGATGTTGCATCTCCAGAATGTGCACCTGGGAAATAATAGGGAAAGATTTTGAATGCAGTATTTTATTACAAACTGGTTGTTGGGGGGGTGTTGTTGGTGTTTGGTTGTTTGTATTTGTTAATTCTGATGTAGTCAACAGTTTCTGCTGGAAGCCTACAGCTCTAGCATCTGAAAAACAAGAAGTTACTTGCACACTCAAATCAGTAGATTATTACTTGTATTTACCAATCAATATCCAAGCACAATTCTACAAACTCCTGTGTTTATACCCTTAAATTTGAGAATAAAATGTGTAACTGCAGTACATTTAGAAACAAATAGATAATAGGTTGATTGCTGGTTAACTTTTTATTTTTCTTTAAAACATGCTTCATTGGTCAAGACTGTATGTAAGATATTGTGGGGCTCATAACAAATACTTCTCTTGTATGTCTGCTTCCTTTAATGCCATTTTTCCAACCATTTTGAGATTACATGAATGTGTACTATGTGAAAAAAAGTGGGATGCCTCAGTAGTTACTGTGAGGAAAAATAAGTGATCAGACTACATAAAGACATTTCAAGATTTTCCCTGGGAAGATCTTTTTTTTAAAATAATAATATAAAAATAAAAGTTATATAAATAAATTATGGGACTGTAAACCTTTCAAGATAGTGACAATTATTGAATCAGTTTCCAAACAATATTCCTGAAATAACTGCAGCAAAAGTTTGCTTTCATCTCTAGCTACAGTATGTTTATGACAAGATGCCAACAAATGTAGTGGAACTTGCATTATATCTATCTCTTGAGGGCTGAACAAACTTGACAGTCCTGAGAGAATTACAAGGGCTTCATGGTGACAAGCTAGAGAAGGGGGGGGAAAAAAAAAAAAAGAAAGGGCTTGACTGTGAACAGAAGAGAACAAATACAAGGAGCTAGCAGACAAATGAAGTATATGTAAAGTGAAATTCACAGCGATTGAGGTTTAAAATTCAAGAAAATTCTATCACACTTTGGGTTTTGTTGTTTTTTAATGAAGAATCAGTTAAGGCCTTTAAATCTTCTATTGCTATTTGAAATAATAACCTGTTGTCATTTATTTAATCCCTATGGATTTTGACTCCATTGCTATGTCTGCATGCTAGATAATTGAAATATGAATATATACACAATTTTCATCTCTAAGACACTTAAGTATAGAGTGAAAGAGATTCCAAACACCCCATTGCTTTCTGGTTTGACCAAATTATTTAGTTGGCAGGAAGAAAACAGGAAAAGTCTGTAATGGATACTTTTGAATATTCTTATAGCTTCTTTGCTTCTGCTTTACTTCATGGTTCTTTTACTTCAGCGTAGTAAATCATCAAATAAAATTTTATATTGTATTTTATTGTATTTAAAAGATGTAATGGAGTTTGAGAGGTTCCTTAGAGTATCCATTCCCTCTAATTTTCTTCTTGGTTTTTTTGTGGTTTTTTTTTCCCCTACTCTTTAGTGTCTGTTTTGGCTCCTGACCTATTCTTTCCAATCTTCTCATTTTTATAGAATATTGTTAATGAAGTGTGTACAATGTTGCTTGGGGAAGACATGCCACAGTGATTTTTCTTTATTTTTAAAGTGTGTTTGATTCCATCTAGCAGCTGCATGCCCCTTTTTTCACAAAAGAATGTGATTACTAAGTGTGATTAAAATTATTTTTTTCTTTATATGGCAAACTGTTTTTCCCAACTGTGAATCTGACAAGCACGTGTTTTTCCGAGTATCAGTGTAATACTTCAAGTTGTGAAGACATAATCATCACAAGACTTTGTTTTTACTATTGTTCAATGCAAACAGTGTAGAGTGAAAGAAACTAATGAGGTCTTTGATAATCAATTCCTATCAGAAATGTCTTGGGCAGAACATGGGCTTTCAATTACCATCAGTTGTTCAGTAGCTGTACACATAGGTTGTTTTTTTCATCTGGAAGTGCTGATTTTATCTTTATTTTCAGAAAGATTGACTTACGTTCAAATGCTTGAAATTAAAACTGTTCCTACTTGGACTGCTTTCTTGACTACTGGCATTATTTCATCTTGCCTGATTTTACATGTAGCACTGTCACATAACTATTGAGCTAAATCTTTAGAAGTAATAAAACTCAAAGGTAGGAAAGGCAGGCAACTGGCCAGTAGAGGTTTGGGGAATTTGAGGGCAGGGTATTTGTTTCTAAGGAGTCCGTGAGAATAGAAAAACAGGTAATGGGTAGAATAACCTAGCCCTTCTCTTGGGAAATGATGCTTCCAAATTTTAGAAGAAAGCTCCTGGTTGGTGATGAGAGGGAGGAAGGAAGAAAGAGGGAGCAAAAGACAGTGCTAGAGATTGTTAATGTAAACAGTTACATATAAATATTAGCTCTAGTTTTTAAAAGGGACCAGTTGGAGACTGAGCAGTTTGGGAGGCTGATGCATTGAATCCATTTGGATTTTTGGATCTCTTTCCATCTCTACTGCTTGTAGCCCAGAAATAAAGATGTGGGGTTTCTTTTGCCCCACAGTTGTAATTACTGAGGCATTGTCTTGGTGTGTGGTGGTAGTATCCTGAAAAAGCAAAGGCAAACTTTGCCATATAACACTGGTGGTTCATGATGGAAGATTAACATATTTATGGTGCTTTAACTTACTTAGAGCATAGTCCAAAATCTCTGAGCTCAGACTTATCTTGGGTTGACAGGGCAAGTTAGTCTGTAAGGAATAGTTATCCTTTTGATTAAAGTATGCCAGAGTAAAGGGTAGTTTTCAAGTGGTGTTATACTTCACTTTCCCCAACAGAATTTTTTTATTATTATTTTTGTTTAGAACTGTCTTATAAACCATATAAAGCTGATTGTAAACTGATCTCTGTTTTCTGAAAGAAATAATCCATAAGCTATATAATTTTTAATGTACTTTAGAAACTCTTTCTGAATTCCAGAAGTAATATCTTTGAATTGTGTATTACTTTTAGGTGACAGAAAGAAATAATTTGTGTCTATAAAAGCAAGTTGCAGCTCAGTAGCTTTCCAGAGTGGTGAGATGAGACAAGACCATTGTAGAATCCTGGAAAAGTTGCATCCAGTATCTGAGAGCAGTCTCTCTGATCACTGCTACAGAGGAGGGATGATGCCCTGCTTTATTCTCCGTAAAAGGAAATATTAGGATTATGTGAAATACGGAAATATGTCTAATGTGGAAAATGGGAAAACAAAAGAAAAAGTATTTTAGATAATGATTATGCTCTTATGGACTTGGTTAGAAAGCACGTTCCTTTTCTAAAAGGCAGAGATGTATACATTAAACCGCATGTCAGGGACTGCATCTTTAATGTATCTGGGTTAAATCAGGGAACGATGGTGTGGACTAGCTGTTAGTTGGTGTGGGCTAATGGGCAATTTGGAAGATGCAGGCTTGTCTTGGTCAGTCTGTCAATACGTCATTGGCTTTTCATGTTGAGCTTTTGCAACTAAAGGTATGGTTTTCATGATTTGTGCTCAGAAAAAGAAAAAACAAGCAACTTTTTCAGTGTGCCAAAACCACAGTACAGGCACAGTGCCAGCAGTACCAACTGTTGCATTGGAAAGATTTACAAAAGGTGCTTTTCTGTAGCTTTGTAACCTTGCTTCCAAAATTGCTCTTAAGAGGTCAGCAATGTGGTGTTTGTGCATGTGGTGAAAGTGTAAAATGGAAGATAGTTTCACTAAAAAGAATGTAGTATGCTCTTGAGATTATGAAGCAGGGAAGAGTTTGTTTATCTTTAAAGGATAAATATTGCCACAAAGTAGCTTCATATGGTCTTAGTAGGAGCCACGATTCTCTAAAAATTGTCACATACCACCATCTTCTGATCAAACCCTGTATTGCAAACTGCTAAGCCTAAACTGAATTCATGAGCTGCCATGGCCTCACCGTACACTTGAGCAATATGAGAAAATCTCAGGATTCAATACCTGACTTTTCAAGCACTAAATTATGAGCAAAATTGTATCCTATTTGCTGAGGAAGACAACTTGGATTATTAAGAAGTGGGTCTGTGTTTAACAGGTTCATGTCCTCCCTGGCTGAAAAAATCACTGACAAATATCGAGTAACTCTAAGGAAATTCACAATAAAAATTCCTATGTAGAAAACGAAGTATGTGTGACCCTGTTGATAAAAAGATCTCATGTTGCTGCACAGATTGAAGAAATGCTGACAAAGTTCCTATAAATTTTGAATGTAGGCTATTCAGTCCTTGGGTTCTGCAATTCATAGATAGATGCTTATGATGCTTTAAAGGTTGAAAATGATGTGGCCAAAGGGTAGCAGTTTTACGAATGCACACAGATTGAAGAGCTTATAGAAAACAAAGAGAAAAAAAAAAACAGAAAATGCATACAAGGAAATTACTTCAGGTGACCTCATGTACTATAAAAATTGATAACAACATGCATATGAAAATGTAAAGTTCAGAAAAAAAGGTTTATTTACACAAGAAAAGAGAAAACCTAGTTAGAGATGAAAGCCTTACAAGTGTGTTATTTTGGTAATATATGCATATATGAATTGTATAATTGTTCTGAAGGATGCTTCACTCTCAAATGAAGGAGGACAGAGGAAATTTCAGTTTTAGATGACTGCACTTAAAGTTAGCGTTCTGTTGATTGTTGTGACTTTTACTAGTTGTTGTAATTTGCTGGAATTTAGTGAATTTCTGTTGTGAAATTTATTCAGGGAAAGGGACAGTCTCCTTTTACCAAGTTATCTATGGAACAGAAGATAATTCAATAATCTGTTAACAGACCATCAATCTGCCATCTGACAATTCAAAGGCACTCTGATATATTATTTCATGTCTGCACCAAAGCTATTTATTTGGGGTTTGTTGGGGTTTTTTCCTTTTCTTTTCTATGTTCTTTTCTGCCTACATGTAATGAAGAAAAGAATGTGAGAGGCTCCTTCTCCAATAGATCAGGAAATGCCACCTAAATTACAGACACAAGAAGGGATAAGAAAGAGCAAATATAAGATGCAGAAATGCTACTTTGAAAAGCCAAAATTCTTACAGTCACCTAGATGATATTTTGGTTTTGTATACTGTCTCACACAGTCTTGCCCAAAATTATCCTAGTCTTCATATCCATTCCCCATTTCTCAATACTTTCTGTAACTTCCAAAATGCAGAAGTAATTTGGGCTAAACCTTAGAGTATTTTCTTAACAATTCCTGTAAATTAAGACTTTTTTGGACATTGAGTTTGATTAAAACAGATTCATTGTCTCACCAGAACAGACAAGTAAACTGAAAGTGTTTTGTATTAAACTTCATGCTGGAGTAACAGGCAAAAATGCTTTCAGATATATTTTTTCTATTATTAAGTATTAATCTATACTTGCAATACCATATTTAAAAGATCATTCCTGGACAGTCTTTTCCAAATGAGTTGTCCAAGCAATAACTGGTGGATATATTTGCTTCTTAGTCATATATGTTTGGATTGTGAAAAACTTGATAAAGTGAAGTCAATGCCATCCTCTTCTGTACGCTTCATAAACATCATTGTTCATGTAAAAGAGAACAGAGCTTTTAATTCTTTTTGCATATGTAGAATTATGATGGAGAAAAAAAAGGGTCCTCGGGATTGGGGGCCTGAGGAAGAAAAGGCGTGTACCTTGTAATGACTTTATGTGCAAATCACATATTGGAACTTTATTGAAAAGTAGAAATGGTTGAATGTAGCAATTTGTTGTCAGGTGTCTTTGGGAAGAGATGAGGCCAGCAGAGATCTTAAACATAAAGGATTTCTGTTCTGGTAAGATTCCACACTTTCCTTGTAAAAGGAGATAGAGAATAAGAGGTGAGGCTTGAATATCAACTGTAGGTAGCATATAGCCTCTTAAAAATA
Source organism: Tringa tobata (assembly GCA_033628505.1). NCBI lineage: Eukaryota > Metazoa > Chordata > Aves > Charadriiformes > Scolopacidae > Tringa > Tringa tobata. The sequence continues at coordinate 10,280,309 of JAHREE010000559.1, read as the reverse complement.
CTGCATTAGTGGTGACTGTTACAGAAGTTGAGTTTATTCTGTCCAGGAATTAATTCTAAGTAATGAAATTAATTTTCTCTGTGGGAAGGACCCACACTGAAATGTACAAATAAAGTTATTGGGCTTTATTCAGCATGCAGTTTTTGTGATGTTCAGGGTCAGAAAAAATGAGCTGATTTCAGTGCAGGAGTTTGCTTTTGAGGAGTCAGATAGTAAAACCCAACTATTTAGCATCACGCACCCCATCTCTGAATGAGTCTAGGGTCAGGTTGGAAGCAGAAATATTACATTGTGTGATAACCGTATGCAGAAATGTAAATGAAGAAAGAGATAGAATTAGCCTCACGTGACATTTCATTGATTTCCTTCAAGGAAATTACCTTGGCTGTTCCTTCCACGCATGCGCAACCCATTGTCTCCTTTCATGTTAAAAAATTTATTTTTACTCTTCAACCAATTCAGCATGTGGTGTACAAGAAGTGTTTTTTAAGTTCCTCAACCAAGAAGGCAGAAAATAAAGTAGACAGCATGAGCCTTCCTCACCTGGACTAGGTAGCCCAATTGAGCTTCGAAGTTCTGTGAACCTTCTTGGCTTAGTGGAGATACTGTCCGAAAGAGCCTAGCCTATTAACCAATCAGGGTGTTGGAATTCTCACGCCTTAGTCCTTCCTTTTTTTTTTTTTTTTCTTCTACTATGGTATCAAGTTAATAGTTTTTTTCTGTGACAGTTGTAAATAGCTGTTTTCCTGCCCTGTAGATGTGTTATGAAGATGAATGCTCTAGTAATGCAGGTACATCACTGAAAGTAACACTGCTAAAGTAATGGAAGGGATAATTCTGGACTAGTTGGTTCTATTGCTCTTTGCCTAAATATCTCCTGCTGGTAGATAGAGACATGAGGGTGGATAAGCTGAACTTTCAGTCTTTCCCAGAACTGATTTCATAGAGTAAGTTGTATCCCTGCTTCCCATACATTACATTATGTAAAATATCTTTGCCAGACCTGTTCATGTAGACATTATCACGCAGTCCAAAGAGGAAAAAGATGATTTATAGGCCAGGGCTTAAAAAGAAAGAAAACACAATGATTTTGGGAAAAAAAAATAGCACAAATAATAACCATTCTGCCAATGAGAGTCATGATAGAAAGCAAAGAGCAGCACAAGGTCAGAGAGAAGAGAGGGTGGCTCACTCCTGCACTTTGCAAGTAGCCAGCTGTGCGTGCAGCTGCCAGGGAACCTAATAAGCAAAGATGCTACATAATTATTGCACCTACTGACGTTTGAAGAAACAGGAAATGTGAAGGGATGACACCTCGTCACAGAACATCTCTAACATTTCCTCTCACCTAATAATGTCTAAACATCTCCAAATTCTCTCCAGTTTGCTTTTCTTCTATCTTCCTGTTATGTGTCCAGTTTCCTTTTGCAAATTGCTAGTTTCCTTTCACGTGATTTTTCACTGCTGTACAAATAATATGGAAGAAAAAAAACCTAAATCAAACTTCAGTACTAAAAAGACTGAAGAACTGCTTTCTCTAGAAGACTCAGTTGTGGCATTTTATTTCTTCAAGTATCTGCTCAAATTTTATTTTGATGTTTTCTAGCATTTAACATTTTATTCTCATGAAAATTCTTTCATAATTTCATCCTAAAATAGATTATTTTGAAATTAATTCAGGATGTGAGTGTATAATATTCCTCTTATTCTTTAAAAGTTTAAATGAACTGCCATATCAACAGCTGCAAACAGGGTCTCCAGCCTCTGCACAACCTGCTTCCCAGCTGTACAGTTGCACATAAAAGTACTTGGTGTAAAGAAATATACTTGAGTACTTCTGCTTTCCATGGCGCCTTAACAGCAAATCTTTCACTACCTCCTCTTCAAACAGAGGTTGAAGCTTTATTTTTCACTCAAGAAGAGGGACATGAAGAATTAGTTCTCCAGATGTGTTTTTTAAATCCATTCTTCCCCAGGCTGACCGCTTTAATTTATAAGGTTTAATTCAGATTGTTCTCTGACTTTTCTCTGCTTCATACCCTTCCCATCTTTTCCCATTTCCTCTGATCCGTATTTATCTTTATGTTGTTTCTATAACAAGACACAGCCTTTTACTTTAAATTTAGAAAGAGTACTAGTTATCACAGCTTTGCCATAGAAATTAGTAGACCATCTCATTACCTGACACAGGCAGTCACATACTCGGCCTCAGTGCTTATGGTTCATGGTAGGAAGAGCTACTGAATTTATCACCTGATAAATGTAGCTGCATGCTGCAAGCATTTTTTCTTTCTTATGCTATTTTTTAAATAAGCAAACCTCATGACACAATTCCTTTAGAGAACAGTAAAGAAATGCAGAAAGTATAATTTTCTTCTAATAAGTCTTTTTGAGACTGTATTAAACTATGGAAACGGTAGTATATTTAAAGGTATGTTTAAGGGGTTGTTTCCGTTTAGGTGTTTTTCACAATAATCTCGTGCTTTGTTTACTGATAAAGCATTTAATAAAATTAGCAAGCTGAAGGAGGGTACAAAGCCATGTCATCTCTGCAGTTGTAACATTTGCAAGCCATGTGGTTCTCGCAGGCTGGTCCTGTGCATTTCTGTTAAGGTACTCACCCAAGTTTCCATTCTTCAAAACTGACCTCTTCTATGCTCAAGTCTTCATTTTCTTTTCCTATTGTAGACTTGGTTAGGTTTTTAAATATGGCTTTATATTTCGTAAACCACTGCATGAGCTAAGGACTCGTGCCTGCTTTCTCTTGCTTGAGTCTGTGCCGCCTCTTACCCCAAGCAAACTTCAAATTCCCTGCAAAGGGTCTATGAGAAAGACCCGTCGGTACTGGCACTTTATCAGTGTCTATTTGGATGTGCCACTTGCACATATCTTTACATTAGTTGCACATTGTGTAATTTGTATTTTAGAATTTTAAAAATGGGCATTCAATATCAATGCTTTGCAAGCAAGAATGGAATAAATGAGGTTATATTGGTTACTGGAAACAGCAATGTGCCGTTACAGGAGAACATGAGAAAAGCATGATTTAGAGCCTGAATGATAAGGAATAGTGACCCTCTCCCTGGGATCCACTCAAATCTTTATTTATGTGAAAGCGTGTGAATGGCTGTTGCATGACCAAAGCAGGGATGAAAATGAATCGTGAAAAGGTGTTCGTATTTTCATTATTAATATTTTAAAGTTAATATTTGCTGCAACAAGATGTCCTAGGTATATGGTCAGACCGAGTCCAATAGGACAGGAGGGAGAGAGAGAAAATTAACATTTACTTCACATTCACAAATGTCTTACTACGCAGGTTGATTGTCAAGCTTGGTGGTTATCCCCCTTGCATTTGCTTCAGATTATTCATTTGTTGGGAACAAATGACATGAATTTCTGACATGAATTATCTAACCTGTGACCCACTAACTGGTTTAGGGTTTGTTCCACATTTGCTTGGCTATGTGTGGTGTTTTGGGCTGATAGGGGCTTTTTGTGGGGTTATTTTTTCCCCCATAAAAAGGTACAAAATTAAAATAGTCATGAAATAAAGTTTGTTTCCTGGCCCACCAAGCTAGCAAGAGATTTGTGTGTTGATCTAGAAATGCAGAGGTAAATGAAGGAAGTTCTAAGCTGATGCACTGAGAAGTATCTCTTGTAGGGAAGCTTTATGTAATGCCCCCAAAAGAAATAATCTTAAAATGTAGTGTACTTTCAACTCTCTGCTGACATTCTACCCAGGTTGCTATTGGCTGGGGTGTGGGAGACCCTTTCATAGAAAGGGCATCCTGTCAAGACAGTATTGGTAACTATTTTGGACCCAAAGATTAAATTTATCTAAAAAGAAGTGCTAAAAGGAAGATAAATTTTAGTTTCTGTGGACCAGATGCAGTAAGGACACTAAGGATCTTTTGTTCTTTAAGAGTACAAAAATGAGATTGATAATTCTGTGTTTTCTGTTCTTGAAAAGATGTGAAATAAACCCCACAAAGTTTTTAAAATATAGTCTAAATTTTCTTAGCAGAGCAAGTAAACTTTATTTCATTGTAGCATGCTATATATAAACATAATTGATTTTTAAAGTTAGAAATTTTTTCCTTTTATAAATATGCTTATGAGATTTCATCTTTAGAATCATTCAATAGTATTGATACTATACATTTTTTAAAATAGCATATTGCTGAATTCTGAAAACACAGTGTTCTATCGGGAAAGTTAGTCTACATGTTCAGAGAATTTTCATCTCTGTCTTGAATTTTCTGATACTGACAAAACAGTAACAAAGCAAAGACTAGATGCTGTCCAAATATTGTGCTTTACAGTATAGAGTATCTTACATTCTTTTTCTAAAATAGACTTCCAGCATTTGAAATTATAAAAGAAAGTGGAATTAATGCAAAACAAATCAAAACCTTCATTAGAAATTGGCACACAAAAATAATCATGCAAATGGAATATCACGTGTTGTTTTCAGATGATTCTTTTCCTGTTTATTCTTGATTCTAAGCATTCCATTAATTTCAAATGAAACATAAACATGCTTATATAAATGGTATATGACACTACACAGTGGATGTGGGTTTTTTCTTACCATATTTCTACCGTACATGAGAGAAAGCTGGTAATCTTCAGCTGAGGTCAAAGATTGTCATATCAATATGATATAAAAATTTCATTTTGTAAGTTATATTCAAGGAATGTAATTATATGATTGTTTTAAAATTTAATGTATGGTGATTATCCCAAGAATAGTCAAATTAGTTTAACACGTACTGACAGATGGTTAGTGGGCAAAGACAAATCCATGAATAACCTGACACACTGATCAGCATTAAAATATCACATATCTATGCACTGTGAAAATGATTGCAAATTATATTAGCATTGTATTTTGACAGAGAGATTTCTTTCTGTTGGCACATACTTAATAACACAAAGATACCTTATCCCTACAATTTCTTAACTTGCACTATTCAATTGAATATACTGCTAAAAATGGATATTCTGTCACGGTACTAGCAATGCTGGAGGTCGAATAGCAACCAGATTCTGTGCTTCTCTGATTTGATTTTAAAGTTAATTTAGAAATTTATGAATATAGAAATGAAGTTACTTCTTCAGAGAATATTCTGATGGGCAAATATTTTCTTCTGTGCAGTTATCTCTTGAAGGTGTTTCTCTCTTACTCGTTTTCATTTACTTAAAATATAAGGGCTCTTTTTATAAACATTAGCATTACTGCCAACATAAAAAAGAATAAAAGTTTATGAAATCTCATACACCCATTTATCACTTTACTACAGCATTTTATAAATAACAGATACACTTTTGTAACAAACCTGAATCATTTAAACGTATTATAGAACTTTTATGTATTAGGCATAATAAAATAATTCACTTATGCAAAATTCTCTGATTGTTGTAATTCAGGAAGACACTTCTGTGCTCTGATATCATAATGGCTCAGAGATACGTATTCTCTATAATGGAGGGCTGCTAAGATGTGTGTAGTCTGTACTGCTTTCTGGAAATGTTTATCTTCCTGATGCAGTCTTCATGAAATTCCACTCAGTTTAGTTTCACAATATTTATAGTCCTCAGGGCAACTTCACAACCACAACACATGCTCCAGCCCTTCCGATATTGACAGGAACTTCCTAAAAAAGGGAAAAAAGAAAAAGAAAAAGGGGAAATATTTTTTGGTAGACTCCTGTGAATAGGACTAGAAGAAATTACTTGCCAATTAAAAGGAAAGCAAGTTGTTTATTCAATCTAATGTACTGGAAAAAAAAAATTACATTTAATTAGGGCTCTGAAAACACAGTTTTGGCTTTTTGGGAAAAAGGCTTTAGCAGCTGTTGAGAGTTACAGGAGTGTAGACTGGTGTTGTTGCTCTTAACTTTTGTAAAAGACCTTCGTATCTCATGCCTAAAAGGCTGCAAAAGGCCATTGACAGTTTTAAATATTTCGCGTTGTTCTCAATGATGACGCTTATAAATATGAAAACTTTAAAGTGCCTCCAGTAGAGGGCATTGCTGGCAAAGGCATGCCAGCACTAACAACAGCAAATTCAAGCACTTCAAGCACAAAATGTTTTGTGCAGCCTGGTTCCCTTGCCCATGCGCTGCTTCAGCCCTTTAGTCTGAAAAATGTTATACAGTTATTTCACAGGAGAGGCAACCAATGTTTTATACAAGACCAACTACAGTATTAATGCATCCTAATATATCATTTTTTCACAAAACCCATGATAATTTTGCAACATAATAACTTGTTTTGTCCATTATTCAGATAGAAGTCCTCCTATCTGCAAGAAGAATTCCTATTATTTATTAGGTCATTTTTCCTGTTACCTCTGTCCACTCATTATTTTGAGCATCGTAGGACTCCACAGTATCCAGGTACGTATGGCCATCATAGCCCCCAACAGCATATAATCTATCCCCCAGAGGACAAATTCCAACAGCATCCCGAGGTACGCTCAAGGGGGCCACTGTTGTCCAAGCATCTGTTTTAGGATCATACCTAGGATGTTTCATGATCAAAATTAGAAAAATACATTGTAGAAACACATTTCAAATTTAAATTACTGATATTTGCTTATTTTTTCCTGTAATGCGGTTCGGTTTACACCATGAACTAGTATAGAGAATTATGAGTGACATGGTTAAATATCTAATTTAGCCACTAGAGGAGTCTTCAAGCACATGAAAAATGCCCCTATTTTTGCTTTTTGATTACAGACTCTCCATTTCTATCCGATTAAACAATCAATATATTTTGAACATAAATGAGGTCTGAGGGAATGATAGCATGGCCATTAGTGGGCTCAGTGAAGTTAATGTCAATATATTTTTTTTTCTTTCTCCATAAAGATTTTTGTTTTCTCTTTCGTGTCAGAACTAATGTATTCACAAAATTTTGCTGTAAAAGAAGTTAAATATCTCATACAGTCGATAAAAGTTTGTAACACAAAAGGTATGGCAGTATCTCACATTGGTGTTGATTTTATTTCCTGTATGTACTCAGTCAATTTCCCATATAAATTCAAGTGAATTCCGAGGTACTTCCAGCTTTATACCATCTAACTGAGAACAGAACTTAGCCACTGTTATTCACAACAGGGAGCTGAATACTTGCTCAGTTTTCCTTTCTTCTCCCCAAATGACACAAGACTGTCAAAGGATACCCATGGCTCATTAAACAGCCAGAGGAGTTGTCCCCACTCATTATGTTCCCTTCTCACCCAGGGCTCAAGTCTTCTCTTGCCTCCTACATTGTGCCACATGCCACCACAGTGGCAAAGCAACATTTGACACACAATACTTCTGCTTCTGAAAGGAAATGCCCAGTATTTGTATTTTCTTAAGAACTATGCTCATCAGTGAAGAACGTAACAATGGGATTAAATAAGGATCAGATAAAGAGTATTTTCATTTTGAAACGTAACTACTTTGAGAAATGTATAGAAAGCCAAGATTTATTTCACTTCTTACAGTGGAGTGCTACAAAAATCATTAGACCAATGTATTTTAGTTTTCAAGTGTGAATTCAAGCTAAAGTAGTTTGCGTTGGTGCATGTTTACTTTTTTTTTTTGCTTTTCAAATCAGACCCTTACCATATGTTTTAGTCCGATTTCCTTTAGCAACATAGTTTCTTACAGAAACAAGGCTGTTTCTCTGTCTTCTGCATCAGAAAATACCTGTGTAGTGACTACTGCCTGTTTGAGTATGTGATGTTTGTTATATTTTTAACCTTTTGGTCAATATCAGCCAAATTATTGGAGGAAGAAACAATTGAAAATTACATAGTTCCAACAATACATGACACAAGTAGCCCAAACCTGGGGTTTGGCACTTGAGAAATAGAAGGGTCACATACTGAATTTGTCTTACATGTCAAGTTGCCTTTACTTGGCTCCTGGTCAGCAAAAATAGAAGTAGAAGCTGGGAGGAATTTGCTTCTGACCGTTAATTGTTATGTTATCACAAGACTACTGGAAATCAGTAATTCTGCTCAAAAAATATTTTTAAAAGCATAATATGTTTTACAAACATAACATTCCCAACTGTGAAGAGATTTCCCTTCCTTCTGTAAATTATTTTATATTTCCTTCTTGGAATGTAAAACAAATTTAAAAAAAAAAAATTCCTTACCTTTCTACACAGTCGGAAAGTCGAGAACAGTGGTTGGAAGCAGGTGCATCATGACCTCCCACAGCATATAAAAACCCATTATATGTTGCAACGCCAACACCACCTCTTCTCTTTGACATGGAAGCACAGATACTCCACTTGTTTGTGTGCGGGTCAAAACATTCCATCGATTTTAAGCAGGAGCTCCCATCTCGTCCACCAACAGCATACAGTCTGGGATAATTACCCACAAGAAGGCAAGCAATTTCAATCTTTAGTCTTTCATTTTAATAGGAGTTTTATTTGTCTAACTTTATTCAGATCATTTTAAAATGATCATTACGGCCGTTATATGCCATCTGACAGCTACACTCTGGAACTTTGTTTGCACAAGGAGTATTGCAGACTATACAAAGGAAGTTACATTCTCCATTTGCAGTGTAGATTTTCAAGCAGTCACATATGAAAATTAAGTTTAGAAATAGGTATCAGCTTCTTTAAATGGAAGGTATAGATGGAGTTTAATTGAAAAATGCTACATATGTTTGAAACATTCCCTGTGACAGGCTTATGGAATATTTGACATCTTAGTATTGCATTAAGCATTTTTCTCATACAGTTAATATGTAAAAGAACTTTAAGAATATCATTAAATATAGAAAATATATGTCACAAGTATATTAAATATTTTTTCCCTAATGTTTGTATTTAAGTCTGTTGGACAGAAGTTACCCTACAGGTGTGTCATCTTGTCTGTTCAACCTGAAAGCACTTAGCAGACAACTGGAGATATAAACCAGTTGATGTTGGGACAACATGTAAGAATAAGTGGTGGAAACCCACGTTAAGCAGCATGGTGGGGGTTGTGGCTTTTTGTCATTGAATTTTACAGAGCCTGAATTTCTTTTGTATTTCAAGGTAACTTGGATGCTGCTAGACCGTGATAGGATGCATAAAGGATGTAATAGCAGATGTGTTTAGATGTTGAGTGTCCATTTCAAATCCTGGTGATCACTTACTGCCATGAAACTGAATTTACTTAATGCAGCTAATTAGAGACCTGGGGAACACTTGTTGACTTGTCCAGATTAAGTCACCTAAAAAAGATCAGTTGAATTTTGCTTGAGAAGTGTTTGTTTTTCTCTAGTGATTGAAAAAAAGTTGTGAACACTTTTGATGTACAAATTAACTGGAAAATTTTTCACCACCATTAGAAGAATACAAAATTTCTAGCTCACTCTTCTAATGTTTGTGAATGGAAGACAGACTTGAGTTCTTTTGTGCAGTTTATTGCTTGACCCGTAAAAATCTTGAGGATTTGATTTTTCCTTTCATATCCTGCAATTAGATACAGTCTCCTTGTTTACACAGCTTTCACAGAGAGGGGAAATCACTGTATATATAAACAGGTTGGTTGGGTTTTTTTGTTTTCCGTAACTTTATTTTCCATGTCTAGAAATATGGTAGTGTTTCCCATTGTCTAAGGAAAACAGCAAATATACTGTTACTGAATGATTTTTTCAATAGACCAGTTATTGGTCAAAAAGTGTTGCTCCACAGAAACTTTTTTGATGGAGCTGAATAGAAAGAAATGCAGTGTGGCTTAAGGAAACAGGAAAAGGAGAAGCATTCTGCTTGGTTAGACATCAGTAGTAGCGGTCCAGCGAATGATGGACATTTGATCTCGGCTTCCGTTGGTACACCAGAAATTACATCACTAGACTAACAGACATGATTTAAGCCCGGCTGGAGACAGCTTGTATCAGGAGGGGTTGAGAACAGAGTCAGCATCAGGCTGGATTTCCTCTTAGTCAAAGTAGTTTCCTGCATGTTGCTGTGGAAGGTACCAAGAGGAGTTTCTGGTGAAGTTTATGCTGAGAACATTTCCTCTGAGATACAACAGGGACTTTAATAGGCAGTTCTGCCTCTCTTGGACTTTTCAGTTAATGATTAATATCATGTCATGTTTGAATGCAAAATCCTGACTTGTATGTGAAGCAGGTTTGCATTTGCAAATACCTGTTTGCTGACATTTTTGTTTCTACTCTTTGTTCTTCTTTTTCTTTGGAATTTGAGGGAACAGGGAAGCCAGTGATAAAGTTTCAGGATAAATGTAGTTTTCTACCTGCAACTGTAATATTCCCAGCCCCTCCAAATTGTCCTTGCTAAGAGCTTTCCAGATACTTAAATAAGATGGAAGGTTGGCTCAAGCCGTGCTTTCCAACATAACCTGGGGCCTTTCACAAGGCTTTTGTATTTCCAGCACCAGACTACGTTATTGAAGAAGGAAAACAGAATTCCGTTAGGCATTAGCCCTCTCTGCTCTGCCCTGGTGAGGCTGCATCTGGAGTACTGTGTCTAGTTCTGGGCTTCCCAATTCAAGAAGGACAGGGAACTGCTGGAGAGGGTACAGCAGAGGGCTGTGAAGATGATTAGGGGACTAGAACATCTCTCTTATGAGGAAAGGCTGAGGGACTTGAGTCTTTTTAGTCTGAAGAAGAGAAGACTGAGGGGGGACCTTATAATGCTTATAAATACTTAAAAGGTGGGTGTCAGGAGGATGGGGCCAGTCTTTTTTCAGTGGTGTCCAGTGACAGAACAAGGTAACAGGCACAAACTTGAACACAGGAAGTTCCATCTAAACATGAGGAGGAAGTTCTTTACTTTGAGGGTGGCAGAGCACAGAACAGGCTGCCAGGGGTGTTAGATTAAATAATCTGCAGAGGTCCCTTCCAACCCCTGTCATTCTGTGATTCTGTGATTAATTTATTAATTGTTCTTTCGCATGCAGAAACACAACTACTTTCAAATAGGAATGTACAAGAAGGTGTAATACACTGTTCAGTACAGGTTACACACTAGGTTCATGTGNGCTCCCTTCCAACCCCTGTCATTCTGTGATTCTGTGATTAATTTATTAATTGTTCTTTCGCATGCAGAAACACAACTACTTTCAAATAGGAATGTACAAGAAGGTGTAATACACTGTTCAGTACAGGTTACACACTAGGTTCATGTGTCTGTTCGTTTGTAAAAGTGCTTGAGTGGCTTTAGTGTTGTAGTATGTTAAGAGGGTGTTTAAATAAGCTTTGAAAATCTTGTAGGGAAAACCAATGTACAGTCAACACATGACCTCAGTGTATTTAAGCAATAGATGAAGGACAGAATCAATTTGAGTAGGGTAAGGCGGACAGAAGGCTGTTTAGTACACCTGTCTTCGTTTCATTGAATGCACCATATACCTTTAGCCTTTTAAAAAATATTCTTTACTGTGAACTTGTGTGTTAAAGTTGTAGATGCATGCAGGAGGTGTAAAATGTCAGAGGAATGACTTTGTTTCTATACACGTTCTTCTTTCAAATGGTCCTTCCTTAGACACATTGATTTTAAAATGTAAGTGTAAACTTGGAATGTTTTTTTAAAGTAGCCATCTTATATCCCCACAATTCATATTCTAGGTAAAATTCTGATATGCATGTAATAAAATTGCTACAACATAAAAGGGCTGAAATATGTTTTAAAACATGACTGCAAGTTTGAAAACAGTTTACCACACACACAAAGAGGAAAACCTTTCCTTTCTTATTTTTGTGGATTACATTTTCTCTTTGTTTTCTTGAGGTGATTAATTACTATAAGATTGTAAAGAAAATTTAAGAAACTGTATTTCCAAGGAAGGAAGCCAATGAAAAGTGAAAGAGAGATTTTTCTGTTGACGTACTTGCTATTTAATGCTGCAACCCCTACGGTGCTTCTAGGGGTTGACATGCTAGCAACGTAATTCCATTGCCGTGCTTGTGGGTCCCA
>JAHREE010000559.1:10234220-10268345 GCA_033628505.1 Tringa tobata | reverse complement strand
AGAAGACTGAGGGGGGACCTTATAATGCTTATAAATACTTAAAAGGTGGGTGTCAGGAGGATGGGGCCAGTCTTTTTTCAGTGGTGTCCAGTGACAGAACAAGGTAACAGGCACAAACTTGAACACAGGAAGTTCCATCTAAACATGAGGAGGAAGTTCTTTACTTTGAGGGTGGCAGAGCACAGAACAGGCTGCCAGGGGTGTTAGATTAAATAATCTGCAGAGGTCCCTTCCAACCCCTGTCATTCTGTGATTCTGTGATTAATTTATTAATTGTTCTTTCGCATGCAGAAACACAACTACTTTCAAATAGGAATGTACAAGAAGGTGTAATACACTGTTCAGTACAGGTTACACACTAGGTTCATGTGTCTGTTCGTTTGTAAAAGTGCTTGAGTGGCTTTAGTGTCGTAGTATGTTAAGAGGGTGTTTAAATAAGCTTTGAAAATCTTGTAGGGAAAACCAATGTACAGTCAACACATGACCTCAGTGTATTTAAGCAATAGATGAAGGGCAGAATCAATTTGAGTAGGGTAATGCGGACAGAAGGCTGTTTAGTACACCTGTCTTCGTTTCATTGAATGCACCATATACCTTTAGCCTTTTAAAAAATATTCTTTACTGTGAACTTGTGTGTTAAAGTTGTAGATGCATGCAGGAGGTGTAAAATGTCAGAGGAATGACTTTGTTTCTATACACGTTCTTCTTTCAAATGGTCCTTCCTTAGACACATTGATTTTAAAATGTAAGTGTAAACTTGGAATATTTTTTTAAAGTAGCCATCTTATATCCCCACAATTCATATTCTAGGTAAAATTCTGATATGCACGTAATAAAATTGCTACAACATAAAAGGGCTGAAATACGTTTTAAAACATGACTGCAAGTTTGAAAACAGTTTACCACACACACAAAGAGGAAAACCTTTCCTTTCTTATTTTTGTGGATTACATTTTCTCTTTGTTTTCTTGAGGTGATTAATTACTATAAGATTGTAAAGAAAATTTAAGAAACTGTATTTCCAAGGAAGGAAGCCAATGAAAAGTGAAAGAGAGATTTTTCTGTTGACGTACTTGCTATTTAATGCTGCAACCCCTACGGTGCTTCTAGGGGTTGACATGCTAGCAACGTAATTCCATTGCCGTGCTTGTGGGTCCCATCTTTCTACGGTATTAAGGTAACTCCATCCATCATGGCCACCAACAGCATACATTGGTCCTTCAAGCATTGCTACTCCTGAAAAGATAGAATTAGGGACAAGTTACAGTATCTTAGAATTTCAGTGACCAATAGTGTATTAACTTCATACCTTAATTCCCTGTATGCAGATAAGCAATTTCAGCTGGTATTAAGCTATCTAAAAGCTGCCTTGTCATTTGGCAGAATAAACAAATAGAAACAAAATACTTCATATACCGTGTTTTTCTGAATAAGCATTATCTTTTGCCAAAAGATTAGAGGAAAGCTGCTTTAGTTCTGATGCTCTCTTTTTGGAGTTTTATCTCTGCCACTTCTGTTGACCTTGTTCTGAAGCAAATTTAGCCCCTAAATGAGAAACACTGCTGTTCTTTTAAAGAAAGGCAAAGATTGATCCAGGCAATGAAAAATGTGGCCAAACCAACCACCTATCCCTTATTCTGAGAGAGCTGAAGCTCTGTAGTCCTGCCAGCGTGAAGCCTGAGTGGGTGGGTAGCTGGCTGTCCTTACTAGCATAACGTTTTAATGCTTGAAAGGGGAACACACTTTTGGATAAGAGCTGGCTTTTATCTGTTGTCCCTGAGTCACAGGAGAGTGAACTTGGCTGTCTCTGCAAGGCTCTGTGTGGACATACCCCATGTCATTGTCCTTCTCCAGAGAGCAGGGCTTTGGTGCCTCTCCTTTGACGAGCTGCTGCTGCCGCTGCTGTTTGCTTCCTTTGTTAGGTAAGGCAAATTGTTTGAATCTGGCTGCTTAAAAGTTTTCTAAATCTGTCTTTTCAGGCCTAAATATACACGGCCTGATTTTTTCAAAAGTGCTAACTCTCCACAAAATCACACTGAAGCTAATAGGAGCTGTAAGTGTAAGGCAGCTTTGCAAAATGCTGATGCACAGATAGAAGCCTAACTTTGGGCACTCAGAATTAGTGCTGTGACCTACTTGTTGGGTAGAATTATGCCCCTGAAGTTGTTAGTTATTAAGGCTTCAATGAGAATTATTTAATCTATTTTGTCTTTCTCTTTCCTACTTACTTGTATTTCCTTTTATAAAATTGACAGACTGGCTGGTAACAACCCTACTCTATACTTTCTCCACCAAGAGGTGGAAAAAGTGGTACAGGCCACAAAGGTTTACTAATTAATTCTGAATGTCATTTGATGTCAGTTGAACTTACCAATTATTTCAAACAATACCTGTTTCTGTGAACTGAAGAGAAGCCAGCTTTTTCATAAGAACTGTGATAAATAATTCAGAAATCATATTCTATCCCTTACAGTCTCTTCCACTGTAAACTTATCCTTATTTTATTTATAGCTCCAGAATAAGTTCTAGATTTCATATCCATATTATTCATTGACTGTGAATAATATTGAGGATTCATGTGCAGTAAAGACCCATAGATACTAAGCCGTGGCAGAGCTCCATAAAACTTCTGGTAATTAAAACATTAGAATTCGTGAAGTTGTACTTACTTCCTTACCACAGTGTTTTCTTCAGTGTGGGTAATTCTCTGATCTAATTTTCAGAGGCTTTTGATATCTACGGGCTTAAGTCGAAATTTTAAAAAAATCCGGAAATCAGATTGTTACTGTATTGCAAGCATAACTCTTGACTACTAAATTGGATGAAGAGTTGATTGTTTTCACTGTTATTTATATTTTGGAATTTTATAAAAGCAAAATTAACTCTGCAAGACCAGTGCGAGTTAGGTGAACACTAGTAAACATCACTGGCATAAAATTATGGCAATAGGCAACAGTAGGCAAGATATTGAAAAATATCTTCTACAAATATTGCTGTGTGTTATTTAATGGTTTAAAAAGTTATGTCAGCAGTGTTTGTGTCAATCAAAATTCATTTGTATGTGATGCAAGCTGTTTACAAAGCGATGAGTGTGTCTTACCTAGGCCGTGTCTGTGTGTTGACATAGGAGGCATTATAGTCCAAACTTTGGTGATAGGGTTGAAACATTCAACAATGTTAGAAGTTTTCAGACCATCTCTTCCTCCCACAATATAGAGCTTGTTGTCAATCACTGCAACTCCAAACTGTAATCGTCTACCGTTCATTGTACCAATTTGTACCCAACTGTTAGTCCTAAGGTCATACTTTTCAATTGTAGTGGTACCTGTTAAGAATGTAGGCATTATGAGATAGCCGTGGACCAATCAGTACCCAGCAGGCAGTAGTCAGTACAATCAAAAACATTATGAAATTGTGAAACATTGAAATTCTCTGGGTGGACCTTTACTGTGGCTCCCTGAAAACTTCAGTTACAAAATCTGAACCTAATGAGAAAGCTACATTAATTGCATGCTTATATGATTGTCACATTTATGAGAATAAACTAGGAGCAAGAGGATGCAGAATTCAATGCCAGCAATGTTTCTAATACTGAAAATTTTGGAGATAAGTTAAATCTGTTCCTCATTTAAATACCAGGAGAGTAAGTTTTTTGTGATTGGTTTGTTGTTGTTTTTTTTTTAATTCCTTATGAGTACAGTACCTCACAACTATGTACATGTTAACCATGTTTGTGCTTAAACCATTAGTGATATCAAAAACTGAAAACATATCCATGCTTCTGCCTGTCTTGGTGGGACTTGGGCATGCGTCTTCATCAATAGCTTGGATATATTCCTTTTCGTGATGGAGACAGGCAGAAGGCTGAGTTAGTGTAAGTACACACTTGCTTCCCACAAGTAGCTTCCTTGACATTCACCTTCGCAGCTGCCTCACGCTAACTGCTTGACTGATGTAATATATAAGCTGTATTTTCCATTTTTTCAGGTCACTGAACTTCTGGTAATGTTTTTACTGCAACTATTCATGAGGCCCTTGCTCTCTGCCATTCAAAACTGACACTTTTCCATGCACTGGCTCCTGTCAGTCACTCAGCAGCCATAATTGCTCCTTTGAGAGCTGATTTAGCATAGCGGGGAGATGGCTGAGTAACAACCAAGGTAGAAGAGGCAATTGCCAGTTGCACGTGCTGTGCACCCTGGAGTCAGCTTCAGCTCAACTGAAGGCAACCAGATGAGAAAAACAGGGCTGATTTCCTCTCTGCTCCTTGACTGGGATTTGAGATTAGAGAAGTAATATTCTGAGAATTACAGTAGGCAGTTAGTGGCTAAGGAATGAAATACACCAACAGAACAACCATGCAATAAAGCAGAAAAGAGAGGTAGTGTTTGGTTTAGAGATGTTTTCACAAATAAAATCAAAGGGATCATCTGCTATACTCAATAAGTTGAGTGAAATAAGAGTTTATCTCATGCTATAGGTTTTCTTCTTTACATGCCATTCCAGTTGTATAGACTAGGAAAGAAACTACCAGATCCATCTGCAATAAAAGAAAGAAGTTCTACTTTTTCCTCTTTCCTTTTATTCTGAGCAACTGGATTTCTTTGACTCTTCTTTCCATTTTGTTACTCTGTTTGCTCTTCTTCACTTTGATTCCTTCTCATTTATTCTGTGCTAATATATCAGTGCCCCAAAGTTCTCAGCTTCAAAAGAAGTAACCTGCACACTAACTAAAAAATAGGAAAAATACATTAAGGTATACGGTGTGTTCATACACACCCCGTAGGCTGTAATTTTGACAGCGGCTGGAAGGTAGGTTTTGAAAGTTAATGTGGTTTAGGTACATTCACATTTTTCAAAATACTAGCCCAAATGTGGCTCTTTGATCTTCTTTTGATCATTTGAAGTTGAGATTTGACTTCATATACCACCTGTGATAAGCACAAAGCCAAAGCTGGCATTCCTTGAGAGTTTTCTTTATCACAGAAAGAGCATTATTGCCAGAAGTGGTAGTTACTCCCTCCTCAGAGCTGTTCTTCCCGTGCATCATAGTCTCTTTGGTGCCGTTTCCTTTATCTTACAATCCAGCACAGGCTCTAAGTATGAGTCAGAGCTGTACAGGACAGCAGGGAGGAGAGGAAGTGCTGTTCTTCTTAACCATCAAAAGGCAAAAGTTCAAACAATTGGCTTTATTCCAAGGTAATAAGTAAAAGAGGCACCAACAGGAAGTGCAGATGTTGACTGAAATAGCCCTTTCTGTGCATAACCTTTAC
This sequence comes from Tringa tobata, assembly GCA_033628505.1. Taxonomy (NCBI): domain Eukaryota; kingdom Metazoa; phylum Chordata; class Aves; order Charadriiformes; family Scolopacidae; genus Tringa; species Tringa tobata. The sequence goes on along the minus strand of JAHREE010000559.1, from coordinate 10,263,072 downwards.
TGAGAAAAAACAATTAAAAATTTTTATTCTTATTTTGGTAGAAGTTAGTTTAAAGATAACCTTGAATTCTTGGTTGTTTTATATAATTCATAAATAATCAGTATCGCTAATGACACTGTACTAATTGCCACAGTTTAATTTCATTTTGCTAAATTGTCCTGAGAATGAGCGTTTTCATGTTGTGATGGCGATGAATGTGTATCTTGCGCTTCATTTGATTGCACAGAGATAGTAAGGTAGCACTGCGAGATCTCTCATAGAGGAAAAATGAGTCATCAGCAACTTTTTGCAAACCATGAAACAGATGAGCTTCTTTGTGATTCTATTAAAAGTGAAATCACACAGCTAAGAGTAATACTGTTCAGCAAGTCACTAGACTTTAAACTAATTATAGTTCTTTGGCTCCAAGCTGTGGGTTTGAAATTAAGGTTCCTGTAGGAAATAATTTAATATACTGCCTACTAAATAGAATACTGTAATGTGTAAAGCTGTAATCTGATTGCAGATGTGAAAATCAACATAAAAAAATGCAATACATTTAAAACACTTCCAACTACAAACCTAAAAAAAACAACTCTGTATGAAGTCCAGAAAAAAAAGATGCACATACTGTTGTACCCATAAAAAAGTGTAAATCTTTCCATCTAAAATTTCATAATAAGGATTGATAAGTGTTAGCTAAGAGTACTCAGTAGTTCAGTAATGGTTTTTGGTTTTGTTTTCCTCCTCTTAAAATTTTTTTCCAGCCTTCTAAGTTTTGGGGTACAGGGTTATAAAACAAGGTTAAACAAATCTTGAAATATTTTGAATATTATTTTTTCTTCTGATTTGTAAATTCAAACTATATGCACACATTCTTACAAAACTTACTTTTTACATCACCATCTGAATCAAACGTGTCCAGTCTGCACTTCAAGATGTATGTATATCATTTACAAATATATGATTCTTGCAAGAAGAAAGAACATCTAACACATAGGATTGAGTTCTGTGATATTTTTTTTCCTATTTCATCCCTAAATTTCTGTTTTCCTAACAGAAATCTTTAAATAATTGTTAGATATATTCTCTGGGTGTCTGTAATACAATTCATTAATACAATTAAATTAATTACTGAACTTACCTTTGGTGGCATCCATACCTCCTACAGCATAAAGTGCACCCACTGTAGATTTTCTAGGCTTAGTTCGAGGACTTTGCATCATGGACCGTCTTTCTGGTAGAAGATGGTACTTCATAGCCTCCATAAGAAGTTTCTGACACTCTAGGTCGTCTGCAAACATTGGACTATTTTCTAGATCAGCCAGTAACTAAGAAATGAAAAGTGAGGATCTTATGTATATCTAAATCATTAAAATTATATATACTTTAGTAATTAAAGTATTTGTAGCTACAGACGGTCATTTTTACTTCACCTCTGACTTGAGCTTTGCTGGAAACTCTGCTTTAATGCAAGCAAAACAATATACAGGTAGGAAAAAACGTATTTAAGTATTATGTCTTTGCTTTATTTTTTCTGAAAACTTTCTTTTAACCTTTAGAAAAGGTTAAAATTGCAAATGTGGTACTGCATCCTCTGAATGCAAAACTCCTTTTGATGTGAATATAAGCAAATCTAACATATAGTATTGTCTACGAATATTATAATATATTAAATTAGACTTATATTTAAAATTAAATATATACATTATTTTGCTATTATATCCAAAGTTGAATATCCAGAGCAGCTGTGTAGTGTCCTAACAGTCTTGCTCTTCCTGGAACCTTTTCTAATGAGATATATAGATTCTTCTATAACACAGACACATCAGTGTCAGCTTGCTATAAAACTGTATGTCCATCTCTGAAACTTATTCATTGAAGTGTCTCTTTTGGTCTTAAAGAACAAATAATGTCAATCCTCAGAACAGTCATCAAAAGTCTAGACACTCTCATTTTTGTCTACTTGTTATGGCAATTAAGAAATAAGTATTGTGCGTTATCTGCCCTGCAGTTCGGTAAATCTAAATAAATATCTTTGCATGGTATCTAAGTTGCTGTGTTGTTAGAGGGAAACTACTACCATTACTGCCCCAAAAAGAAGCATTGTACTTTCTTAATACCCTTAGACTGACTTTTTTATAGAGGTAATTCTGAGCTCAGTAATTATACTGGCGTTGTGAGATTTTTTTTCATCTGTCTTTGCAAATAATAAATATATGTATTATATAGTTAAGAAAGAAGAGAAAATAAAAGTAGTCGACAAAACCACCAAAAAAATCCCAGCAAAAACCAGAACCTTTCCACGGAATGCTTTTCTCTAAATGATGCTTGAAGCAAGCATTTCATTTGGTAGCTAAGTTCCCTGCTAGCCCTTCACTTTCATACCTGGGGTGGAAGCAGAGGCAGTCTAATATAAGAAAGAAGCATTCCTAGGTCTCGCTGTCGGTTTTGCAAATCGTGCCTCACCCACATCATTAACGCCTGGAATATGGCTTCTTCATCTGGAACATTGATGTCATCGCTAGACAAGAGCTTTGCAATTTCATTAGCAGGGAGTAAAAGAAATTCCTGGTTTTTTATTACTTCTGTGAAATGTTCCTGAAAAGAAAAAAAGATTTCAATTCACTTACGGTTTTCACACCTTGAAATAACATTTTCTTAGATAATATCGGCTTTGCATATATTTCACTACTGTTCTGTTCTACAGTATAGGGAAATACAATATATATCCTAAAGATCACTGAATCTCCTTCTGCCATTTAAAGGAGATTTTGGTTGCTCTTTGCTGCCTTACTCTTGGAGGACTGACGAATAAGGATCATCTTCACACTCCCATGCTTACAGATAAGTTTGTCAGGCTCCTTGTCACTATGTCCTGTCTTAGGGATTTGCCACTGGCAGTTTTGTCCATCAGTGTGATCTTAACACAGCAGCTTAATAGAAAACCAATTTGAAGATATAATGCATATCTTAAGAATGCCAAGTGGGCATTCAAATAACCTGTCTAACTTCTGTTACAATCAGATTCAAAAGTTTTAAGCAAATTACATTGCAACCTTCAAATCCTTTTGTGATGAGCTATGCCAGGTGCTGGCTCTGTCTCCACTCTTAGTAGCAGAAAATACAGTAAGAGAAATTAAACTCGGTATCCTGACAGTACTTTTTGGGCAATAGAAAATCGGTCAAGTCTCAGCAAAGGGGTCTCAGTATTTAAGCTAGTGCTGTGATAAAACTCACCAGCTCCAGAAATGACCATGGATATTAAATCTCTAGAATTTTTCAAAGAAGTGTTTTTCATAAAAATGATACATTGTGCAGTTGAGTTACAACAATATTAGAAGTGATATTAAAATATACTAAGTATGCTTGCTTATGCTAATTCCAAAGAAAAAAAAAAAAGAAATTTTATTAACAGAGATGGGTTTTGTATTCTACTTGCAAAGAAATACATGTAGGAATTCACGTCTGTATTTAAAGTATCAATTGTACTTGGAAGTAATATATCCTGTTTGGGAAGCAGATTGAAATAGGGCATATGAAGACATTTTAGTAACTGATAGTTGTATTTTTTTTTCCAGTAGTTTCTTAGCTTTCTGAAATTCTTTTCAAGAGAACTAAGGATGTAAATATAGAAGTATCAGTGCTTAAAGGAGATGTTAACTTTGCTCTGTTATGCATATCCTGCTTTAATATTTTGTGACATTCAGAGAATAGGAACAGGAAGGCCAGTCCACAATTAGTTACAAACATAGCACAAGATGTTTATCAGAACAAGCTCTATCTGCACGAAAAGATACCAGGCAGGAAACTGTTAATACTCGGCATAAACGGCTAATGTAATTGAAGGGGAAGGTCTCCATTGTGTCTGGTTTTATTGAATGGATGTGGTGTTTATAGTTGATTATCTTCTGAAAATGTTTAAATACTACTAGTTCATTTGAATCGTCTCTCTATTTACAGTATGACTTTATTGTTCCCCTGTGGTACACATTTTCAAGTGCTTTAGGTTGGCATGAAATAAACCAGAACATTTTGTTTATCCTCTTGTACACAGTTCTGTGTGTATGCATTATGTTCTCTTATTCTCCAATTTATTTTTTTTAATCAGTTCAGGGGTTTAAAAGAAAATTTTCTGTAAGCTTATTGCAACAAGGTGCAGAGTTCCTCTTCTGTTTCTAAATTGTCAGTAGCTGCAAACTTAGGAGGTAGTTTTATGATATGCAAGGTCCTCTTTAATGGTAGTATTCTCAGTCTGCGGTGTACACAAGATACAGGAGGTGGATCTAGTGGTGGAAATGCTCCTGGTTGTTTTCAGGGAGATATAGTGTAAAGCCTATATGCAAAGGATTGCTGAGTCTCATAGATTCACCATGATCCTTCACATTAGACAATATTCTTAAAAACCCAATTGTCATTTCTGTGACAGACAGTTTTAAAAAAATAGTAAAAGTTTAACTCCTAGGGAGGACTGGAGGATTCAAATGGTTAAAAAAAATTAACCAAAAGAGACTCTCTTATTGTCCGACATCATAAAATCATATGTCTAACCATATGATTTTATTTCAATTTTGCAGAAATCTAGACCGTGAATTTTAAATTCTTAGACCTGATGCCTGAGTGCTAGGGCTGGTAGAAGGAAAGAGGCTACATCTTAGTTCTTGATTTTGGCTGAGTATAAAATGGTGTGGAGCAGCAAGGACAACACTGAGTGAACCTCTATCTTAAATGCCCGTTTTCAAACTTATATAAGGAATCTAGATTGCTGCTAAACAAACCATTCGTTAGTCTGACAGGAGAGAGCACAACCAGTGCCCTCAATCTGCTCGTGCCACTCTCATTTACTTCAGCATGTGGAAGTGTACAATCTCTTGCTGGAATGCTCTCAGCATTGTGAAGCCTCTAAACTGGTTTTGACATACTAGGCTAATATTTCAAGCATAAAGCTGCCATGTGTCTCCTAACAAGTAATTCTTTTTATATCTATTTAGCTGTAGCAGTTGCTATTCTTTTTGTGTTTAAAGTTGCTATAGCACATCTTGTTGCCCTGAATATTTATCCCTTCGTTTGATTTCACAGCAAGCTATCTCGCTTCTCTGTTTCCCACGCTCTGAATATTCATTTCTTGCTTTGAGCCAGAGGAGGATTATGCTCTAGTCAGGGACGGGCTTCTTTTTAGCATCCCTAATCTTTCCCATACATACTATATTTTGGCTACTTTTATACGTGTCTTACCTTAAAATCAGCTTTAGAATTTTCTTTGTGTTGAATCAAAGGCACAAGAATGAGCCATTGCTGCTTGCCACTTGACATCAGCCATGTTAAGGCCCTATTACATTTTTTAGAAGAAACACATACTAATCGTACTGCAAATTTAAGTTCAATAAATATATCTTTCTGCAAGGCAGAACTCTGAAATGGTAAACATCAGAACTGAATGTTTTTCTAAGCATTTTCTCTGCTTCCAATACTTCTGTAACAGTCACAGTTCTTTCCCTTTGGAGACAGAGCTGTGTCAGGGACTTTGCAGAACTGACCCTTTCAGCATAGGAGGAGCAGAGCCGCTGTGTTGGTCTTGGAGAGAGCAGCACCCTGGAGCCCTGCTCAGCTGGCTCCCTTTCACCAAAGCCCATATGTTTTCCAGGAGGGTATTCACACTTGCTGTTAACATTATAATTGCAAAGCAGATTGTCTTACCATAGTGTATGTGTGTGCCACCTTCAGGAGCTCTGTGCAGCCCTGAGCATCTCCAAAAGAGCGAATCCCCAGGCAGTTGGAAGGATGGAGCTGCTTCATGAGGAAGTTGCAGCATACCTCGATAACCTGGGAGAGCTGGAGAAGACAAGCTGCAGCTAGCAAACTTTCTATAGTGTCTTCCTTTAACTCTAGAATACCTGTGCAGTTTGCATATGGGGGGAAAAAAAGTTTTCAGTCATTTTCTTTGTATTTTTATTCCTTGAAAGCTTCCCACTCCCCAATTTTTCTCCTCCTCTGAAAAATTTTGAAAAGAAGTGTCCTGTGATTTACAAATTCATTTTCCTTTCTTGCTGAAGGTGAAGGATTCTTAAATAGATGTTTTAACAGACTTAAAGGATTTGGTGGATTCTGAATACAATGATTGGAATATTTTTATTGGAGCTTTAACAGTATTAAATCTGATTTTGCCTGTAAAAGAAAAAGAAAGGTGTGGAGAAAAATCTTTCCTAAAATTCATATTAATTCATAAAAAATATATAACATAAGTTTTTATTACACAGAAGAAATTCAGTATCAATAGCTAGGAAATGATAGCAGTGTGTGCAGGAAACATGATTTCTTTCATCATCTACTAGTAGATTTGAAGTTTTAATAAAATTATTATATGATGTGAGAACTTTGGTAGCTTCATAGATGGACTGAAAGGTGTTATTTTAGTAAGATCTTCCATTCTTGTTGCTCAGTGGATGGATCCATTCTGTAGTTGATTCGTAGCACTAAAATCCTATTCTGAAAGAAGAACTGGGGTTTTTTTATGACTGCATTTTCCATTTATCATTACAACATCCTGTTGCTTCAGCAACATTAATTTCTTTTCCAGCTTCTTCAGTGAAAGGATGATACATGCTATCTCCACTTAACACATGGATAACAGTGGTATTGAGAGATTACAGTCAAAATTATCATCAGAGTAGAACTGTAAGAGGTTTCTTGTCTAAAGTTCACTCCTGATTTATTTCAGTAGAATATATGAATAATTCTGAAAGTTATAGCTCTCATCCCTAAAGTCATATTTGTATTTCATTACCTAGGAAAAAAGTAGCACTCAGTTTACAGGCTTGCTTATTATCACAAGAAAACCTATGACAGAGGCAGTAGGAAAAGTCAGTTTTACACAGCAGTCTGCAGCAGTCTTAACTGACCACAATCCTATCTCTTCCTGATGTCCTTTGCTTTGTAACTTCAATAATACCTTCCAAGTTCTGCAAGAAATAAGGAAGGGCTGGCAGGATGCAGAACGGGGCAATGTTTGGGTTTGATTTTTACTATGCAACTCAGAATAGTTACTGAATCTATATAGCAAAATTGGTACATATTTGTGTAAATAAGAATCCAATATAATGCCTCAAAGCAGAGGGAATCCTGATTTCACAAGCCAACTTAACACTGTTTCATAGTCTGGTGTTTGCTTTTGTAGTCTTATGCATGTTCTTTCATATGGTTTTGCATTAAGTAAACTAAGATTAAATTTAATCGTGGGATGATTTTGAGATACATGTGGATAATAAGCAGCCCACCACCCAGCTTCTTTACACTAAGCTATTTCCTTGGGTAATATATGCTAATTCAGTGCCACAGTATCACTGCATTATACATGTTATGCAGCATTCCCTCTGGCCCTCTCTATTTATCCCCTTATTTGCACCCACAAACGGGGTCCATTTTGTGTATAGAAACTTACCTTTCTGAACAGGGCTGCAGGTTGCTTAACCTTCTCAAGATTTCTCTATGCAACAGTCCAGATTTATGAAGTGTCTGACGTAGCAAGTGAAGAATCTCTGACTTTTAACATTTATGCTGATGCCAGTATGGTGAATATAATGAGGTCTGTGTTTTACCTTGATTTTTTTATGTGTTTCTCTAAGCCCTTTTAAAGTACAATAAAAATATCGATAGGTACTTCTGATATATCTTGCAGCCTCCTGGAGGTAGTCTCGGTATCAAAATTGTGTTATTTCATTCAAAAGCAAACAAGCAATGTCCTGCGTGGGACGTCAGACAACAAGGATTTCATGAATGTTATTGATAACAGCGGTTACCTGAGGGGATGGATCAGCTTATGAGCAAGCGTCCATAAATTCATGTTGTTACTTCCTGGGGAAGTAATTTTTTCTTTTTGAGATTTGGGCATTTTTTTTCACAGAACTGCACAACTTGGTACTGCACAACTTTCTGGCTGGAGTAGCTGCTGTCTGAACTGAGAGGTTTGTCAAGTACCAGAATGAGCAGACTTCAGTATCTGCATAGGTTTGAATGATCTGGATGTTTCTGTTTGTAATATATACTAACTTAGCGGCCATGTTCTAACAGCATTTTTCCCTCCGTGTAAAACAGATGAAAAGGATTTCACAGGTCTCTACTTGGTCTTTTGGGGTATTTGGTTCAGCCATTTCAGATTCAGCAGTACAGGGGTAAATGTGGAAAATGGGAGAAAATAAAATAGGGGAAAAAATATATATAGCATTCTGGTGTTAAAATAAAACATACACGTTTTTCAGAATGTGGTGGCACTTTCTTCTGGTAAAAGTTGCTCTACTTATGGGTGTGATCATATTCCTATTTTCCTCAGATTATTCCTACATAAGAGCTTCGAGTGAGCCAAATGACTGCCACCCAGGCAGACCATTTCTATAGTTGCCCATGACAGGAGGGTTCATAGAACAGTGTTATGTGTCACTACATGAAGTGTGCAACAGGCAAAATATGTTCTTCTCTCATTAAAATTCCTAAAATAACTTGTATCTAATTAGAGACAGATGTCCAATATGAATTTATGCTAACTTTTCTGAATATCTTTTAGAATAAGTTATTACATAACAGTAATATTTATTCATCCTTTCTAGAGAAACGTTTATGTCACGAATGCATGTATTTATGTACTGGTATGAAATGGAAGAAGTGACAATTTTGTATGCATTGAATGAATTATAGCTTCCTTTACAAGAATGATGTGGGTGATGGAGGAGGAATTACCTGTGTAGGCGTAGCGCACCAAAGCTTTCAACGCATCAGGATCTACTCCTTCCATCTTGATCTCCTCTTGTTTTGCTTCACGTACATCATTAGTAAACATTGCAGCAAAATAATCAGACACTGCACTGAGAACCAACCTTGAAATAAAAGCATTTTAGGAGGACTGCAAATTACTTCATGATCTCAATAGCAAGCATGAAAGTTAGTATTTGTATAATAAATTGTGTGTGTGCAATAGAAACATTATCTTTAGCATAGTTTTCGAATCTTACAGCAGCAATGAAGTTAAAAGGGTAATTAATAATCTAATTTTCTCCTATATGCTTATTCCAGCAGATTTTTTTCACTGATCTCGCTATAGTTTGACAGCAACAAAAAGGGAAGATGGACAATATCAATGGCTCATATTAGAAAGTCATTCTATTTGAAATAATGAATATGAAACATTGATCACATCATTTTATTTCATTATTAGTTGATGTCCCAGTTATAATAACCATTTGTTCATAACTAAAGAAGGTAGCCATAAATTGACCCAGGATTTGGAAATTTCAGGCTTTGAAGGCATGTAAACAATACTGGGAAATGTACCTGTGAGCTGGAATCTTTTGGTCACCAACTATGAGAAGAACATCACACAGCTGCTTCTGCTGCAGATAATTTTCCATTTTGCGGAAAGTTTGCTCTGCGTGGTTTGTAGACTGGAAATACTCATCTGAGCCACTGCTGTTCATTCCAAGCAGGGAGCTGCTGGTCGTTGACAGCCTGCAAAGGAAAGAGGCAGTGTGAGAGTGCAGCATTGTAAATGCTGATAAGGTTTGAATGGTTTCACAGAAATATTTAAAATTATAAAGCTCTTATGATCATGGTCTTACTATGCTTTCTTCCTTTTTTTTTTTTTTTTTTTCTGATTGATATCTGCAAGTTTCCTACAGTTCAGTGTAGTAGGTGGTGCTGCTGAGTTTTCTACTTTCTATTCGTTTTGTGCCAATTGTGCACTGTTTGCACAGCATTGACGTGATAAATGCAGCTTCCTGATCATTCACTAACAGAATACATAAAAAGCAAACCCATTTTCCTGCGATACTAATACCTAAAATATCTTTTAGTGTAAATTTCTGGCTTTTAAATGTCTTTACGTCTTATTTCTGTTTCTCCTCATACTTTGTACATTAGATTACATTACTAAATGGGAATGAATCAGAAGAAAATTTGGTAAGGACCATATAATTCTAGGCAAATTACCAAATTAAAAGTTGATGAAATCAGTACATTATATAGCCTTTTAGAATCTGAATGCAAATAGTAAAGGTGAACTAACTTCTCTGCCTTTTCCTGGAAACATAGATTATAAATATATTCCTCTCACTCCAGAACTCTGTTAGCTCTTCCACTTACAAGTACCCATGAAAACTCTGTGCATAATTTCTCTTATCTCACTGTTTTTTTAAGACATCATTCCTTACTGACTTTTATTATGGATTTTGTTTCAGATTGAAATGCCTTTTTGATATTTTCTTAGAAAAATATTTATTTTATATTCGGCTGTTTTTAGTAAAATAGTAATGCATTTGTTGATACACATGTATGTGACATATCTTTAAAATTCTGCAATCTTCAACACTATCTTAGTTAAAGATTTCTTTAGAAAAATGTTTCCTCAGCTTAATATCATATATTATTAAAATGGAAAGCACTCGTTTTTTAAATTTTCAAGCCCAACTAGGAAATAATGGAAGCTGGTTGACTAAATTTACTGGTTGTCTTTGATACTGTTAGTGCATATTCATAAATGATTAGGAGAGATAACATCTATTCATGAAATTATTGTATTAAATTTAGCAGAATATTGGATTACATTCACAGTTAGACATCTAGCGCAGAAAGTATAGAAATAAAAATGAGTCAATCAGGTGGAATCAGTAGTATTATCAGAAAATAGAGATAAGTTAGATCATACATTTTCAAAGGTCATACCTCATTAATTAGCTAATCAGAATTCAAGGGGAATAATTAGAAATCAAATTATAATCTAATATTGAACTGAGACACAACAGAGTTTTCCATCCCCTCTGCAATACAAGACAGCTACTGTACATCAGTGCTTTTCAGAATGGCACAGAACAAAATGACAGCTGGTATAGCTATTCTGTGTCTGGGTTTTTCCACATGTATCTCTTTCTTCTAGATGAAAATCTATCTATATGAAGTTTTCTGGATCTATATATTGCATTTATAGACATCCCACCACCCATTTCAAATACAGCATCTTTTGGGTACCGATATGTCAAAAGCCTTCACATCCCCAGTGTACTTGATGCCTTTCAGATGCACCAGAGTTCAACGTATTCATTCAGGCCTGTCCCTGGCAAACTCATGGGATATGGAAGATCATTTACGGTCTGCAGAGGCACATTATTTCTGGTGTAACTGAGGTATGTCAGCCCTGAGGTGGATGTGAACGTTACCTGAGAAACAGCAGACCTAATGCATCTGAAATTCTCAGATGCACTGCACATGTGCACAGTTTCTTCACATGGGTTTCTGTCTGGGCAACCTCAGATTGTACTACTAATTGCAAAGACATTAGGATATACTAAAACTGCAATAAACTCTCTAGCTTTCTTTTGACGCTCTTTATTACAATTTAAAATGCATTTTCTTTTTTTTATAAAGAAAAAGGGGCAAATCAAGTTCACCTATAATGTATATCCTTTGTAGTTTACAGCTTAGAAAAATTAATTTGTCTCAGTGAGTTTAATGATTATACTTTTTTATTTGTTTTTCTTTCAATGCTTCATTGAAAATGGAGAAGCTGCAAAATTGGATTATGTGCTCATTAGTTTTGCATCAGCTAGTTGATGCCAAATTCACACTCTGTAACAATCATGGTTTGCTATTTACCTCTAATGCCTTCTTTAACATTTTTCAGAAAGTTATTTTTTCAAAAAATCTTCATTTTATATTCATTCTATCCACTTTAAGTATGTAGTACATTGCACTTATCCTTGATGTTTGCAGAAATCAACTAAAATAATATTCAACCATCTCTATTGCAAATGCACAGTACTACTTTTCTTGAAATAAATGAATAATCACCCATAGCATGTACATATTTATGGGTAAAGCGATCGTTTTTAAATTTTAAACTGCAAATACTTATGAAGGGACTTAAAGTCTAATAATTTCCTTAAGTCCTGGGTACTTTTCTCAAATGTTTTGTAGAGTGACCTTTAACTACAGCAGGAGTATCGCTAACATAATTAATTATTTCAAAGACAAATATCTTCAGAGATTGAAAAACACTGGAAGCAAAAAAAGCGCTCCATTAACTTTGTTAATATTAATATTATAATTGCTGGTTTATCTTCAGCAGCTGATTCAAAATGGTAGCTATATTGTATTATGGAAGGGAAAAATTAAATTCAAAGATAAAAATGTATATATTTTCCTTAGTGTATGACTATCACTGCAGAGAACTCAAATATTGACCTTCAAAATATAGCACTGGGGATCAGTGAACTAAAGAAGACTTGAAGAAAAAGTCAGCAAAAATATCCTTCAGTCTCATGCCTTTATGTTGAACTGTAATAGGGGATGCTGTGGAGTGTAGTACAAAGACAGGCAAGGTAGGTGCAAATGTATGAATGTGTCCGCCTGTCACACCTTGTTCTATGTGATACAGATTAGTGTGCTGAGAACAATACATTTAGAGACCTTGAGGTTCATGTGAACCTACTCAGAAAAGAAGCCTGTAGAAGATGGAGAAATATTTGCTTTCTATAAAATGCGTACAAGTTTGGACAAACAAATCTGAATATTGAGTAATAAAAGTTTCCAAAAATGTATTAGCCCTGTGATGACCAAGGAATTAGTTTTCTACTCAGTCAGGAGGGAGAATTATCAATGAATTGTGCTGAAGAATCAGCAACCCAAATTGTTTAACGTCATCGTTGTGCTTGTGTTCACTAGGATGCTGAGTTGTGTTAACAACATTAGCATTAGTTATAAGGGCTTAAGAACATGGAGTAGCCTAGAGAAAGCAGAGATAAATTGATATTTAAACAATTCCAAAGTAGCTGAGCTCTCTGAATTTCATCTTTGGTAGAGAGCGAAGTGAAATAATTTCAGAGTTTCCCTATAAGGATTTCTGGAGGATAGTGAAAATATGGCACCATTTTTAAACAGAAGCAAAATGAAATTTTGAAACAGAAAATATAAACTGGCAACTTGAACAAATAATCAAAAAGCATTAAGCGTCTACATGATAACAAGGAGATAAATACCAGCCAGCACGGCTGCTCAGAACGAATCATGTCCTAACAACTTCTTCTTTTTTGACAAGATAACAAAGCTTACTGGGAGAAAAACAGTAGTTGTCAGAAGTCATCTTGACTTTTGGATGACTTCTGACACTATTTCACATGACACTTTCAAAATTGAGCTAGGATGGCATGTTTTCAGTGTAATAAATATAAGAGATATAAACAACATGTATATGTACTATTGAAAATGTCAGCAATTCACTTTCATAGGCAGATGATGTTCTAAATGCATTCCAGCCAATTTCTGCTTCTGATGCTGCTCCATATTTTTATTACAGACAAGCATGAGATAGAGATAAGTTTTAAGTCCTACATTGATATATGATAGCAAGTCAAACTTTTTCAGAGCAGAATTTGAATTCAGAGAGCCATTTTTGCCTTTGTCCTTTCTGAAATTTAGCCAAATTTTTACTTATCAAAGACGTGCTGACACTTGCACGTGAGTAATTACCTGAATGAAACACAAGCTAAGAAATGGCAGTTGAGGTAACAGCTAGATTATACAGGACACCAAACAAGCTGTGACTGAAAAACAGTGTTGTGGAGGTAAAACTTCATCATTTCTTTGGTCAGGAGAAAAGATGTGATGAGCTTTGTGTTTCATTCCAGGTCTACAGTTCTTTAAATTTCTGAATTATGTTAAAATTTTCTTCATAAAGTACTCTTCATTAATCAGACCAGCACTCTTCATTAATCAGTATATAAAGGGTAAATTCAATTTTCCTCATTATTTAATTAAAACGTGATAAAACATAAATGCCATTTATTTGCCATGTCCTTTTTAAAATTCATTATGTTGTTAAAGTGCCTCATTAAGTGGCCAAAATCCATATGGCCAAAATCCAGAAAACAAACCTGATGATAAGGAAGCTTAGAAACATAATATTGCATGAAAACCATGTGATGAAATGCAGTATTTTAATTTTGTTGTTCTTGATAAGGCTATTATTTATATTTTTATGGTGACCACTTTTCTCTTGGATATTTGTTGAATGTACTTAATTAACCTGCTCTAATATTTGTGAAATTTAATCAAGTTTGATCAATTTGTGAAGTTTAATCAAGTAACAGTTCAGTGTTACTTACAGATTCTGATTTTGGATCAGCTTGTCTCTGCACTGTAAATCATAGCAGCTATCAGCAGCAAACTGGATACCAGTTAGAGACATTAGACATCCTGAGGACTTTATCATAGCTGAAAACATCAGTGTGACTTCAGCTTTGTAGTGCACTGTATTTGCTTTAGCAGTGACAAGGCTTGAGAAAAAAACCTGCAACTTCATCAATTCAGTTTGTTTGTGCAGCAATATTTACAATGCAACTCATCATTTTTTTTTCCTCTCATTTGTTTCTGCTTATTCAAGAAAACTGGAGTCAGCCCTCACATAGGCAGGCTCTCTCCTGTGCTGCTGTTTGATCTCTGCCCCTCTGTCTGTTGGGCAGTGTCGTGGGGCTGGAGATTGAGAGATGCCTTTTTCCTAGGTCAAATCATAGAAGTGTAGCGTCTGTTAGAGAGAAACCACATCAGTTGGCTGAGAAATAAGAAAAGTATTTCAGTTAGGAAGCCATTTCTGAACACAGACAAAATAATGATTAATTCAATGCACCTGTACTAATTGCTTGCTGATATAATTATGTCACATCAGTAACTGTCCCAACCTCTGCCTTAAAATTTCTACTGCAATTGTCTCCTTTATTATTTATTCTTTGGAAATATAACAGCTAAATATTGTGTAGAAGTTTTTAGAGAATGGGTACAAAACTTTGATCCAAAGGAGTATAGAAAATGGTACTATATATTGATGACTGCTGAGGGAGTAACATCAGGTGGTAACAATGATGGAGAATGATGTAGCAAATTAAGAAATAAGCAATTGAAATGTATAATTACTTAAGTTATCGGAGAGACTGCTGACTTCTGTCTGAATTGAAAGTTCATACTGACAATTCCTTTAGCATGTAGAGCTCTTGAAACTGCCTGTTTTCAAATTTTTTTTATTGCTTGTATTAATATAAACCTGCCACTTTTCTCAATTGGCATTAGTTAAAGTAACTTTTCCCATTTGGGATTACAAGTACAACTGTGCATATCATTAAGCACAGGAGCTTCAGCGTACCACTGAAAGTACTGCAGCTGGTTTGAGTTTTGTTCTTCCCCCCAGCTGTGATAATATACAGGTGAATGCCATTATAATTCATATCAGGTTGGGTTTGGGTTAGGATATTTTGAATTCTTTTATGAATAGAAAGCACGTATTTGGTGGGGTGATTCCACTGGAAAACAGAGCTTCTAACCAAATTGCTGAACCCCTCCAGCCTTTTATGATGCTATCAGCTGTGACCACATCATGATTTCATGTTACAAAGAGGGGTAAGCTGTTTTCTTTTGTAAAGTGTATATTTATTTTTTTAACAGATTAGTTATAAAATTATTTTCCAGGCTCACTGCAGAACAGATTGTTCTTATTAGTTTGTGTACTCCCTCAGTTGTGGATTTTTTGCTACTAGGAAGATGGTTTGTTGAAAGCTTCATGCATTCCTTTATTGGCATCTTCTTTCTACAGTAGACACAATTATCTGTACATATAATTAAAAAATGGGTTATTCCTATGTACATAGTAAATAGTTTCTGTAGTTTATTACTGTGAAAAAAACACAGTAAGATCTGATCCAGATCTTCTTTAGTTGTGCTATAGTACTATGTGAATCGTTTTTGTTCAACATTTTAAAATTTCACTGTTATATAAATGCCTATTCAAGAGTCACTGCCTATGGGATTTTGTTACTGAGCTTTGGGACTCAATTTTGAAAGTTGCTTAGCAGTTTATTGCAGACTCATTCACAAATTTCAAGAGACATTAAAATAAGGAGTCAGCCAGCCTCCACTTTTCTCTAGTCAGAATGATGGGTTGGGAAAGGCCGTGGAATGAGCCCCATTGGCCTCTGTGGCTTTGTGTGCAGTGCCCCACACTGCCTTCCCAAAAGGACACAGGGTGGTAGTGCAGCTCCACTGGGAGTAAAATCCACAGCTCTGAGATAGATGCCCAAAGTGCAAAGTTTCCAGTGAGCTGGTGTGAATTGTTGAATTTACTAAAAGGACTGTAGGAGGAGAAATCAGCAAATCTTTCTTTTGGTATTTGATGGACACTGGATTACACAGTATAAGTAGGGACTTACCACAGTGAACTGTCAGTGTTAAAATTTGTAATACAGTAGGAGTTTTCAATTTAAATAATGATTCTCTTCCTGATTCAGACTAATCAGAATACGAAACTTTACTATGAACATTATGATGGCATTAATTAAGAGCACTTACTTCCATAGCATGAGATACTTTCTTAAAAATTAGAACTGTAGCAATATCCAGTCAGTCTGGAGAGCACCCTGCCTGTACGTCCATGAGTGTTTTATTATAATAGATGTATGTCTGTATTCAATGATGAAGTGAGTGTCTCAGACAAGTAATTTAAATTAATGCTATCTTAAATCACCATTCAAGAACATTATCCTCTAGGAGAATATAACACTGCATTCATTTACATTATGTAATAGAGAATAATAACTAAGCGAAATGTTTCAGGTTAAAAGATAGGAGTAGGTATATTACCATCTTAAAATTAACCTTTGCTCTGATACTGCCAAGGGTAGTGGAAGCTACTTATTTCAAATATCGATGTGTCTTTTTTCTCAGATCATAAACAGTGCTTGAGTTCACTTTTTACTCTTGGTTTGCATGTTTGTAAAACCTATCATCTTACTATTCATAGATAGAATGTTTTAAAGTATATTTTTTTGAGATTACAGGCAACTGCTGAAAATTAGTTTAGAATTAATCAGATGAAAAGTCTGCATGCCATTCCTTTATCACTGCCTTGGTAACTACTCAAAGTTGAGCAGATGCCATGTAAGGGTAAGGAGATTACAGGAACTGAATTTAAAAAATTGAATCTTGCTCTGTGACTGTTCTTCATCAGTAATAAAATCAATTTCCATACACTGATATCAGTAGTTGGTTTTGAACTAACTTAAAAGTTTGATTAGAAAATACAAGGTTGGAAGCAGCAACGTCACAGAAACTGAAGACATTAGCCGTGGTGTTGTTCATACCAGTGATGATTATGACCTGTAGTGATCATTTATTATAGCAACCAAAAGCTTATCCTTTTCTCTGAACCAGCATGCTGAACAACTAATGTGCTGACTCAACCAGTTCCTGCAGAAGAAGGATTTCCCTGCACGGGAATATTGTATGTCTGGTAAGGTGAATATTGTTGTATAACTAATTTTTTAAAAAAATTTTAGTATTTTTTCCTAAGACAAATAAGGTAACCACGAAGTTGTTGTACCTGGAAATTTACCACACAAGATGTATATATGATGTAAACTATGAGGAATACTTCGTTGTCTTGCTTAACACAGACTCCAACAGTACAAGAAGCATTCTGCAGTTGTCACTGCAATGCATGATTTCTAATCCAACATTTATATTACGTGATTTTGTTGGAAGGAAACTAAAAGTCATAAAGGAGAAATTCACTGAGGTTGACTACTTCTCACTCAGCTTTCTTCTACGTAGTGACAATATTGTTAGATAATATAATAGCATCTTTCTCAAGAACAAAAAATGATGTGACCAGAAGGCATGATATAGCACTATCTCAAACTGTCAAAATGTACAGAAAGAAAAGTAATGACTAAATGCTGGACATAAGCTTGTGGCATTTTTATTTAGAGGACACAAAAACTAATACAAGCCAATGGCAAAAAATTCTGGTTTAAATTCCAAGCATGATTATTGCCAGATGAAACTAATTAAGTCTATGTTTCCTACTTCATTAAGCACCTTTCAGAGAGACTCCTGATGGGAGAGATTGTGGAGAAGAAAACCAGCTTTATGCTAGTCTCTTTCACTGTTTTGGGGAAAAGTGGAACAGAGAGGAGTTTGGGAGATACAAGTATAAGAAAAAAATTAATATGAAGTGGTTCTGTCTCTGGTGAAAAGAATTTTGAAAAGCCAGAGAGTAACAGTCTCGATAGCAACAATCCTCACCCCTGTCGTATTGCACCTTGCAGATAATCAGGTATGGATGCTGCTGTGAGATTTATTAAGACTTCTTGATTTATGAAAATTCATACCACTATCATAATACCTTAATGCGTGCTTCTCACTTTTTTTTTTTACTTCATCAAAGGCAAAGGAACTCTGTTTCTGTGCTTGCCATGACCAATTAATTTTTTGCATCTTTTTCTTTTCTATTTTTATCTGTTTACATTCTAACTAAGTAATAACAAGACTTAAATGGGAAAATGCGGTAATCTCCACTTCAGCTGAAGGCACCACTTTAAATTTCACTTCACTTTACTTAACATTTCCCCAGTAATGTAAAATTCTATGCGCTTGTTCCAAAATATCTCCTCACCTGATTCATATAATGTGCTGGATTCCTCATTCAAGGCTAAATACTTCTGCAATGGGGAAAAATGTGTGATTCTTAACCTTTTCAGCCTGCATGCCCTGTTCAACAGGTGTGCTGTAAGAGTATTTAACAGGTCAGTCTCAAAGCTGCTGTTCTTTCTCTGCAAATTAAGGGGAATGTTTGTAATTCTCTTATCTACAGCTCAGGATTAACAGAGGATAGAGAGAACTAATTAAAGCCAAAATCACCTACTTATTTGTAAGACTCTTCTTGCTTCTGACCTGAGGTGGTTTCATGTTGGGATCTTCAGACTTTTTGGGTTTGTACTACTACTTTTAGCCTGTCATAATTACTGTTATTTTAGAAAAGAGTGAGAGAATTTGTATAAAGTTATGGTCAGCCTCACATACAGAAAGCACACTTGACAGGTAGACTTAAGTTTTCTGTTCTGTAAGGTTTTGTTAGATACATAATTTTATCTGTGGTCAATTCCTCTTTCTTCTTAATTGTGTAATTATACCCTGAGAGTGTTTCCCTCTGTTATAGCCAAATATTTCTATGTGTTGATAGGTAGAGATACCCTGATACCAAAGTATTCTCCAACTAGTTGTTATCTTCTGGTTTTCTGTGTCAGAAAACGTAACTCAAACTTAGGTCTAGAAAAATATTAAAATAACTTCGCCTGCTATATTCATATCTGGCTCAATTGAGTGAATTTTCTTTGAAGTCATTACAAAAAACACAGCATACACTGAATACCCTCCCATATATACCAGAAGGAATTGTTAGTTATAAATTATACAGACTGTTGTGCTTTATCTCCTGCTCTTACTGTTGGTCACTGACTTCAATTATTATAAAATCTTTATAATATCTTACTATTCATTAATATATGAATTTTTGCTATTGTCAGAAATTGATGTCCACTGAACATCGAATATGCTTCCTCATAACAATAAAACCTTTATTCGTCAGTCCATAGCATCTGTGTAAGATAGAGAGTTGTCTTTACAACCTTTACACATAAGCTATTAGGTCTACTTTTATTTGGCAGTATCAAGTGTATTTAACACTATTTTTGATTATATATCTTAAGAAAACCTGTACTCTTGATACAGTTGGTGACTTGGTATTTATCTTGGCAGATAATAGTGATAACTGAGACAGCAAGCCAGGGTCTATGTCAATGTGAGCTTACTGTAATTGATTTGGAATAAAAATAAATGATCTAAATAAATGTAGTATATGAAGTCAGAAGAAAAATAAAGAAAGGCTGAAAAGCAAAAGTGGAACTGATATGAATTGTGGAAAAAATTGCTTATAGTATTATTATGACAGATTTTATCCTGGAGTGCCTGTACTATTCACTATTCTAGGCTGGAGGAAGGCAAAATCGCATTATAATGTGATCTTACAAAAAAATAACAGCAATTTTATCGTGTTTATTCAATAAAATATGTATTACAACTTTTCCTGGGGTTGTAATATAACAATAACTAAGCATGTGAAAATATATTATAATAGCTAGTCTTGATAGAAAAAGCCCAAATTTTTCCTTTGTTTTTTGCCTCCTGAAGAAGGAATTGATTATTTAGGTTGCTTGTATTGTTTCAGTGAAAATATGCTTGAAGATATGCCTTATATCTATCCATCAGGTTGTGTAGTCTCCATCCTTAAAGATTTTCAAGACCCAACTGGATAAAGCCCAGAGCAATCTGGGCTGATCTCACAGCTGACCCTCCTTTGAGCAGGGATTGGGCTAGAGATCTCCTGAGATCCCTTCCAGTGCAAATTATCCTGTGACTTTATGATCCTGTGACTCATGGTAATTTGAAAAACTGAAAAGAAACATGATAATGTACTTAATGAGGATTTCAGTTGGAGAGGTAAAAGGCTGTAAGTAGATTAATGTAAACGCATTTATCTATTACCATCTAAATGTTTCAACATTTCCCTGAAAGCATTGATGCTCCCCTCTCTGGCAGTTATTATGGTCTAGCTTCTCTTTTGGGAGCTTGCTCAGGTTCTCACATAGTTCTCTCTTATGACTGTAGAAAACTGCTATTAGTTGTTTAATCTTTGTGCAATACCGTAACATATATTCTACAGTGTTCCTACTGACCATATTTCAACCAGCGAGAAGATCAAATGAGAGCTAATCAAATGTTTTAAGGGTAGGTCAGCCTTTCCTGCTCGTCTTTTGCTAGACGTGTCTGCTGAACATGTCTTTATTGAATAAAATGATGTTCCCTCCAAATTCAATGTGAAATTTGATATATTAAATTGAACAGGCAAAGCTGAAACTATATTTATGTTGCTTCTGGGTCAGGACCCTTTTTTGCTGGGGACTTACCTGTACACTTGTAGCAAGACAGAAAGGTAACATTAACATATTGCAGATCTTTCTTCCAAATAATCTACATTAGAAATTGATCTTACATTTGAGAGAGAGTATTTGGGATACAGGAAAACCGAAAAGACCTCAGCAACAGTTTACAGAATAAAAAAGTAACAGATGAGAAAGTTAGAAGTCTAGAAATTAGAAATTTCACATTGCAGCTATGTTATTCTCCAAAATTATTTTAAAATATATATATGTATATATGATTGAAAGCTACTTACTAGAAAAGGTAAAAATTTGTGGGTTTTACCATGAATTAATTTAAGAAGTGTCACAGCAGTAGCCAGTAAAAGTGAAATAACAGCCTTTTCATTTAATGGCTTGACATACGGGGAACAACAAAGGATGATTTGGGAACTGTAGAGACTTAAAAGAAAACTTGCAAAAATTCAAAGATGAGGTATCAACCTGATGTATTGTTTAAAATATATAAGGAAATAATTCCAGATTCCAGATGAAGAATAAAAGCTCAGTAGCTTGCTGGTAAGCATATCAGAGCTTTGTTGCTCCACTGAACAGGCCAAACTGTCTTTCCAGTCTGAACAACCGACTTTGTTCTTTTACTCATTGTATTAAGTTCAGGTTTGAATTCACTGTAACACTTAAGTGAAAAAGTATAAGGAAACTTTAAACAGCTACTAGTAATTGAGCTACATATTGAACTAGGAGGTAAGAGGCTCATATGAGCTCTATTGCTTTGTGGCTTGCAATGGTAGCTTCCTGCTGAGCAACTTTACTGCCATGTTGTAACACCAAGGCACTCTAAATTTCTTTTATAGATTAATTTGGAATCCTTTAAGTGAATGAAAAAAACAAATTAAGGGAAAAAAATTAGTCCTGACTTACAGCCTTGTTCGCTTCTGTGCTTTTCTCACTGCTTCATTGTGCTCTGATTGAACAGTCTGGCTCCCGCATGATCCCAGCGCTTCCCAGGAAGCTGTCTTACAGGGCTTGGGAATCCACTGTGACAAGAGACTGAGCTGGTCGTACTGATGGAGGATTTTACTAGGTCAAGCGTCTTAGACAGAAAGATCAAAAGTCCATCCTAAGCCACTGTACCAGCACATAGAAGGGGTGGGGATTGGTGGGGCGATATAAGTAATGGCATAGGAGGGAACTAGCTTTATGCGTAGTTTTCTGAAAACTGAATGACCAGCTGGATAGACTGGAGGCAATCTTCTGTGGATGTCCTCTGTGAGACATTCATGAAAATCGTAACTCAGAACAAGCATTTAAATCTCAATGCTTTTTACAAAGTATTTGGCCAAAATATATTTATGCATGTTTGGTTTAAAACTTGATACAATCATAAGTCAGTGTTTACATATGTTTTGAATTACACTACGTGACCCAGAAAAGCGCTAAATTCTCCAGTATATTGGACAACATAGTGAACTTTCTGCAGAAAGCTATAGTTGTGATTTCCAAAATAATTAATGTTTTTTCATTACTCAAATTACTTTTTAGAAGGAATCAATTTCTGCGTCTTTCCTACCTACCCTAAAACTCTTTTGGTGGTGCTAAGACTCTATTAATCTGTATCTTGCTATCTTTCTTTTTCTTGCTTTGCCCACTGAAATGTAAATAACAGTATGGTTCACAAATAGGCAATACTGGCAAGTTTTGGTTCAACAGTTATTAATGTTTGGTAAGATCATTGTGTCTATTATAAACATAATTTTGAACTGTAGAACACAGTATTTTTTGTTCAGAGTGTATCTTTATTCTCTTCCTTATCAGCAAGTATCTTTCTGATTTATTCTTTATATTTTGGGCTGAATAAACAAAAGTCAAGTGCCTTTAATAGCATGTTATGGGGTGCCTTCAATGGCACATCCATAGGTGGGTTTAATTTTTAGATTTCTAAAAAAGTTTTCTTAAACATTTTCTGTTGGATTTTTTTGGTTTTGTTTTTGGTTTTTTTCTGAGGAGAGTTCAAAATACAAATCATTGTTACATTGTAAGTAAAACTTTCAAGGCCTTAGAAGTTTAGTTCTCAAAATACTGGTTCCTGGCATACCATATGGTCCAATAAAAAGCCTCTCAAAAGCTGCTTCCTGAGCAGTCGTACAACCAGTTACATACCTGCTACGTGCCTGCATGTACCCATGTCCCCAAAATGTGATTCTGCATTTATTTGCAGACCACAAGGGTTACAATTCACATAGCTGAATTCATGAGTTGTTTTAATGCTATTTTGGAGTACTTTGCTTGGATAGAGAGTGAGAATGCACCCTCTTTGTAGTGGGTAATTGTATACAGTAACAGTATGCCATTCCCCAAATTATAAACAAGGTCTCCTGGAACTGAGAGACTGAAATATTGCAATACTTGAAAAAATAATTATTTTTTAATCATTGAAATCTTATGTTTTCTTAGTTTCTGGAGCTGTTGCTCTCTAGAAATTAAAATAAAAGGCAGCATATATTTGCATGCTTAGGGTCTGAGCCCTCCTTCCCACTCCACAGAACACGGCAGACTGCAACTGCCTTCCAGCCTGTCACCCGCCTGGGCACTGAAGAGGCAAAGGGAGAATGCAGAACAGTGTGGCAGTAAAGCCTGCACGGAACGGGTCATATGATACATTTTGGCAAGTCACAGCTACCCTAGGGACAAAAGGGTGGTCAAGAAATGGTGTCACCAGGGCTGATCTTCCTCCTTGCATTTTCACTACATATATGGCAAAGGCAAATCTTTTGCTCTAAATAGATGACTGTCTAAACTACGGACTAGAGTGGATCAAAACTGAAGGTAATGTTTGAACAAATATCCTCAGTCTGGAAACAGAGGTTTTAAATCTCTAATCTTTTGATTTATCACCGTGGTCATAGTAGAAATGGAAAGAACTAACTTCTACCAAAGACATAGAATATGACTAAGATAAAATTACAGAGATATTTTTGTCTGCATGTATGTGTGCATCTCTATTTCTTCACATTCTGAAATGGTATGACATGGAGACACAGAGCTTTCCTGAGCATCTGTGCTAAATGAACACTGTAAAAGGTTTCCCTAGCAACGAAAACCATATGTAATAGCTTAAAATAGCTTTTCTCCAACTCCTAGGATTTCTTAGTGGTTTGCTCACAATTTCCATTTAAATCAAGGTATATTTGCCCAGTTCAAAAAGGTTCTTCATTTTCTCAGCTTCTATTAAAATGAACAAGCTTTGAAAATGCTCATTTCTTGCAAGAATGCCTCCCTTCCTCTTGACTTCTAATTTATCAGGTAAACTGAAGCATAGCAAATGGTGACAGTAGCTGTCCACTTTATCAAATGTATTTACTATATGTGTGCTGTTCAAAACATATTATTGCAAGTATATTGGTGGTCTTTACTGCTTATTGTAACAGAAAACAGTTATAGTACGAGATGTTCTTTTTTGTGATACTATTGTCATGAGAAGATAAGCTGTGCAACAGTATAGCATGGTGCATTGATCGTAATGTGCATGCATTCCACTTTGTGTTTTAGTAGCAGTTTGTAGTCAAATTAAGAAGCTTGAAAACACTGATCAGTTCTTTTTGTGTCCCTGGGAAAATAGGTATCAAATGCTATCTTTAAAATAAGCAGCCTGTGATGCCAAGAGACTAGGTGATTTCTCTGAATTTATATAAGAAGCAAGCAACAAATCTGAGGCAGAACCCATGGATATTGGTTTTCAGCTCGTAATGTGACTAGTCATTAAGTCATACATTTAAAAAGTTAGAAGCTGGCTGAGAGAACTTGATTTGATTAAATCAAATGTTAATGTACAGGTAAGATATCTAGATTCTACTCCAAAGATTCTCAAAACATACATAGCAAAACCAAAGAAAGAACCAGGTATCAGACATTGCTTTATTTTCCAATTAATATGTTTAAATGGGCGATAGCTGAGAAAACACTGAAGAAAACATTTAATCATGTGCTCTTCATGTGCTGTTTCATTTCTAAATAAGGCAGCCTTGTGCAGTGGTAGAAGACAGCATAAGAATGAAGAACCTATTTCCTGAAAAAACATTTTAAAACTGTAGTATTTAGATACCATATCGTATATTTCAAACTCAAATGAAGTAATGGCTACTAGGTAGGTTGTTCCTTTAAATACTTTTAGTTATCCTTCTTCTTACCTGTGAGCAGCAGAGAGACTTTTAATGAAACACCCTGACTTATCATATAGAATGGAAACAGTGTCTAGAATGAAGTGAAAGATGGTTTTTGCCAATAATTACTGCATGGGCAGAATTGTTTGGAAGAGCCAGGCTCTAAGGTCTTCTTGTGTATATTTCAATTAGCTTTGAATTGCGTTTTGACTATCGAGCATTTGCATGGAAAAGGAGGGAAGGGAGTGGACTGGGAGAAGACGTTGGCAGAGCTGTGTGGGAAGTTCTCTTGCCAGTATATCTGATGATAAGAGTCACTGAGGTGGAGTTTGATTCCCCAGAGGAGGAAATTTTGTTACAGCTTTGCTTTAGAGACAATTTTTTAGGTTTATTTCCTGTATTTACTTTAAGCTCTTTGTGTGAATCCTGACAGTATTTCAGCTTCATTTTTGTATTCATTTAGACTGAATACCTACAGGTATGCCCTACACAAGACATACTCTTTATCTTATAACCTGATACTGTCATTCTCTAAATATAGTATCATTATTTTACAGAATGAAAGAAGCTAAATCCTATTGGTATATAATGGGCTAAGTTGGCTGTTTGACTGTAACAAACAAATACCTTTATTTCTTTAAATGTGGAAGACTTTAGTAATGTTCCTCATTACATTGTTTCAAATAGTTTAAAGTAAAAAATTCAGCCACAAAAAAAATTTGAAAAAAATTGGTTCATTTCTTTCAGAGTGCTGTCTAGATAAAATTTTTAATCAAGCAAACTCTCTCACCCTCTTCCAAGAATGCTTCAACAACCATATGATTTCCTGTTGATTTTACAATTACATATGCTCAATATGTCTTTAAAAACTGCTCTTCATTGGTCACGTGTGTTTAGTCATCTCCTTAACTTTTTCTGGAGATGTTAAGAAGTGATTTTAAGAACAGTAATAACTCTTTAAAAAGTAATTGAACAGCTGTCTTTGCTGGGAGCAAGCTGTATAGAGTGGAAATGAGAAGATAATTGAATCATAAAGAAATTGTTTTGTAATGAATAGAATTGTCTTAGTTTCTTAAATTACTATTAAATGGTATTTTTCCCTTGCCTATAATAATTCATCTTAGAAAGTATGCATGTTAAATGTAAACCTGTAAATTCTTGTGTGTTTTTAGTAAGCCATATTACTTCTCATTATAGTCTCCTTGATTGGGGGTGGAGGGATGGGGTTAGACTTGATGACATCCAGAGGTCCTTTTCAGCTTAAATTACTCTATGATTCTATCTACTTAGCTGTGAAAAAAAACAATCTTTTGAATAAATATCTGCTCCTTCCACAGGCTAAATATAAAATTAATTTCAAAATACAAGCCTACTTCTTCCTTTATTCTTTAATAACTGTTTCAACCCACTTTAATTTCACATACTTTTTGCCTTTTCAAGTTCCTCGTAAGATGTCATAGTAGAAAGAGAAAGTAGGAATAAAATCTGCTGAGGATGTCTGTGAGACATATTGATTAGAATTTCTGTACCAAGAGCTCTTGTATGAGGCAACAGCATTTGTTTAGGCAGAATGACTTCACCAGTCACTGTTCATAACATTCGCACATTGCCTAAAAAGTCCTATCCCTCCTTGTGAAAGATCAGCTTCTGGGGAAAAGGTAATTGTCTTCTTAGATTTTAATCCTGCATGAGATGCCACTTACTGTAACTTCACAAATTTTATACACTTAGCAAGCAGTGGATATCAAAGGAAAAATTAATACTTGGGAAACCGAGTAATTTCGGTTACTCTCACCTATCTTTTTTCAACCAGTTGTGAGTGAATTTCAGTAAAATGTTATTTAAATTCAGCTTAATGTCACTAGTTACCTCAACTGCTACATGTGCCTTTTTTCATAAATAAAAATAAAGTAATCTCTGGCACCAGCAGATGCAGCATCTCAGTGATGCCAAGGAGGTGTTCATCAACCATCATTGCATAGAACATCCCTGCTGCAAACTGCTCTTCCACTGTGCTAAAGCATTGATGTGCCACATGGGCTTTTCAAGCATCACTTCTGAGAGGAGATCAGCTACAATGTCTTAAATAACTCATTTTAAATGTCTCCGGTTTCAGTTTCATATTTTGACCTTTAGATAAAGGTCATCTTTAGAAGATAATTAGTTTTTGCTTGTCCCTGAAGTGGTAATGAAGCAATTTGGCTATCCATAGCAGACTGGCATAAAATAATCTTTTTTAAAAACACTGCTGAATATATATCATGATGTTATACTGTTAAAGAAACAGCAAAATTCTCCACAAGACAGAAACATAATTTCTTTTCCTAGCTCTTATTTCTTGCCAAATTCTGCAGTGTAGAAGTAATATCATTATTATTTCTAAGCACCTAAAATAGAAAACTAACAGCAAGCAAGAATTTGGCAAGTACAATATCAATATAAACTGAAATCCTTCATTAATAGGTTGCAGAAAGCATTATGGAAAATAGAAACAAAGTAGTTGTCATTTATATCTTGGACATGAGAATATTCTTTGACACTGTCTTTTATGAGATATAAGTTCAGCCTGAAGTACTGTTTGGAGTAATCCGTTATGGCATTGGCGCGCAACTGGTTTGAAATCGTACTTTTAAAGTAGTTATCAATGGTTCACTGATAAATAGGAAGCTAAATCAAGTTCCACTGTGACTTTTCATAAATTTTCTAAATTATTTGGAGGGAGGAGGAAATAAAGAGAAAGCTTTGGTAGGAACTTTATTACAATCAAAGATCATGCCAAGCTGAGAAGAGCTGGAAGTATGTTGGAGCGTAGGATCAGAATTGAATAGTAAATCAGTAAATCAGAGACAGATGGAATTTATTTGTGCGAAGTACTATACTTAGGAACAAATAACTGCAAAAATGTACAGATGGTTGGGGAATGGGTCTTTGGTACAGGGTCAGGAGGCTCACATGAATCACAATCCAGACAATAGCACCATATTGTTGAAAACAAAAAACACTGAGCAGGATATTCAAACAGTTTTTAGTCAGAATGACATGTAAGTTATGCTGCCCCCTGCACTAGAATTGTCAGGCTTTAACCAGAACATATCCAGATCTGACCATAGTACTGCAAGTACGGACAGATGTACTGGAAAAAGTCAGGAGAGCAATGAAAATTATCTAGTTGTGTAGCATAGGGCTTCTGAAAAAAGATTGCAAGAATTACAGCTCTTTAGACCTATAACAGTTTTCAGATATATAAATGAATGATTTAAAGAAGAGTAATGTGGGGATAAGAAAAACAAGGGGAACAATATGCTAGCTATATCCATGGGGGAAAGATCAAGGAAATAATGAGCTTAAATTGTACTACAGATAATCAAGGAAGCACCTAAATATAGTGATCCAATTTTATCATAGAAGGATTGACATGCCATCTGATGAGATATCCAGTATTCTTTATTATGTTTGAAAACGTTTTATTTGTTAAAGATTTTTGAAAGCTTTTTTTTTTTTTTTCAAAATGTTGGAAGTTCAGTGAAAATAAATTGGAGCAGTTATGCTTTCATTTAAAAATAAAGGCTGCTGCTGCATGAGATTAGGAATAATAATTTCTAAACTTTTGCCTTAGGCATCAGAGATAGTTCACAAAACTGAATTCTTCCTCATGAGGGGAAAATATCGTCATGATGTATTATTACTCTGAATGCAGTGCTTTGTTATCTTCTCTGCAAAGGATACAACATATTCCTTCCATTTACTAGATGCATTGTCATTCATTGTCAGTCATTCTCATGAATCTGTGTTTATTTGCTCTGCTTATTTGGATCATCTTTTTTTGGATACACAGAACTGCACTTTTAATGCAAAAAACCCTGTTGATCTGGTCTGGCCAGTGGTTTCGTAGAATAATTCATATGTTCCAGTTTC
>JAHREE010000559.1:10223474-10233852 GCA_033628505.1 Tringa tobata | reverse complement strand
TTCATTTAAAAATAAAGGCTGCTGCTGCATGAGATTAGGAATAATAATTTCTAAACTTTTGCCTTAGGCATCAGAGATAGTTCACAAAACTGAATTCTTCCTCATGAGGGGAAAATATCGTCATGATGTATTATTACTCTGAATGCAGTGCTTTGTTATCTTCTCTGCAAAGGATACAACATATTCCTTCCATTTACTAGATGCATTGTCATTCATTGTCAGTCATTCTCATGAATCTGTGTTTATTTGCTCTGCTTATTTGGATCATCTTTTTTTGGATACACAGAACTGCACTTTTAATGCAAAAAACCCTGTTGATCTGGTCTGGCCAGTGGTTTCGTAGAATAATTCATATGTTCCAGTTTCATCTGGAAAATTAGCACTTGTTTTCTTTCTTTAAAATGGTCTTTTGTATTGAAAATTTAAGCAGACATAATTTCAGTGAGTATCTGTTAAAAACTTTAAAGGACATGATGAATGTGTAGTGTAATGGCTCTCCCCAGAAAAAGTGCTCAGCAGAAGGAAACATGACAGCATGTGTCCTTGATCTGTGCCACATCAGCTACCCAAAAAAATGCCATCATATGTGCAAGAAATTGGGGTTTGGCACTGAACACTGATTTATTCATTTCCACCTGTTCAAAATATTCTGGGATACTGCAACAATTAAAGGGGTGTGTTTTCCTGGTGATGCCTTTATTTCACACTGGAGTATTGAGCCAAGGCTATTATCTCCTACTGGAAATAAAAATGGAACTCCAGGGAAAAACCTCATGTAAGGGATAATATCCAAAATAGTCATATATCTGTACATGTATATATATATGTATATGTTAGAAAAGGTAAGGGAAATGGTAAGTGATTTCCACATGACTGACAGGAAAAAAGAAAAAAAAGATGAGTTTACATGTCTTAAGAGGAACTAGCAAAATAACTGAACATCATAGTCACTACAGAAAATGCATTGCTTCAATGAAAAGGATACTCCTCCTGAATATCTTCCCAAGTACATCAGTACCAACTGCTTGAGATTATGATCTCAAAAGATTCTATTAAAATTAATTAGAAGTATCTTTTGCTTCATATGGGAAATTAGAAAGCATGTATCTTCTGTAAAACTGGGGTTTGTCAACCAAACTAGGGTTTGTCAGCAATTTTTCAGCCACATAATTAGGAAAAAGTGCTTAAGAGAAAAATGATGAATGGATGCTACATTCATTATTGAACTCTAACTGCCTTTGGGCTACTAGGAAAAGAGGTACATGCATCCTTTACCAGCACACATGGTCTCCAACAGATTACATATAGAACCATATTATATCTCCCAGCAAGCGTGCATAAATTGACGTGGCAGTGTAGAACGATGTTAATAAATACTAGGCATAGTGTTCGTATTGAAAGGTCAGAACAGTCCTGTCTGTGACTCCAAACACTATCAAGGGAAGTAATCAAGGTAATTCAATATCATGGATTCTTCTTGTTAGGAGGTACCAGTGCTTTTCCTGTTTGTGTGTGCACAGGTGAGCATTCATGTGTTGCAGACAAGAGCAAAGTTTTTCTTGACTATCAAACAAGACCTCGCAAATAAATCCTGTGAGGTTTTGCTGATTCCACTGTGCAACTGCCAGATCACTTCCTTTGAAAGAAATGCAGCTACTTCAAGGTGTCTCTGGTGGAGGAGCCTGAACCTTGGCATAGTCCAGACAGTTAGAGGAGGTCAGAGGTGATCATCAAGTAGCCAAATTGCACCGTGTCTGTGATGCACTGAGCACGTATTGGTTGGTCGCATCTTAACTGACTACTGTTACTACAAAACTAATGAGTATTCATCACTTAAGCTCTCGTTTACTTTGCCTGTCTTTTGTCATGGAATATCATTCAGAAGCAAGCCTGTAGGTCAGAAGGGATTCTTTACGCGCTGTGTAAGTTGGGTACAGGAGTACCCAAAAAAAAGATTGAAGAAAGCAGAAATATGTGTATTGATGATAATATATTCAAAATGGAATGACTGTTTGGAACTTTCTTAATTACCTTTTCTCCTCAGTAAGTCTTATTTCATCAATCCCCAGGGTGCTGTGTTTGTATCACTGAAAGCATTAAGTCCTGGGGTTTCTAGAGAGAGGCATCTCAAGTTTTTCTGAAGAAACTGAGAATATTGTTTTCATGTTTTTGGTAGGAAGCATTAAGCTTCTAGTAGAAATTGAGTTCTTAGTCTGCTCAAGATTGAGGTTTTGGCCTGATTTGCTATGTTTCCACTATTTGCAATGTCTGTGTGACATGTAGCAGGGTACTGCTTTAGAGTCCAGCTAAAAATGAGTAAAGTCATTAGATTAGAGAAGACCACTTTGAAGATACGATTCCTTGTATGGAATAAAAGGCAAATTTGTATGAGATTATCTTTGGTGTCCTCAGGTATGAATATGAAAGAGCATATGGCGTCAATAATTGTATAGTTCATTATGAAGTGGCTTTATAGTGTAAGGAGATGGAGTCATGGTATCCTGCAAATGTCTGATTTTTCAGATGTGCTAATTACTAGCAGATCCCATTGATTACACTTGATTATGACTATTTGGAACTTCTAAAGAAAAAGGAGGCCCAAAATGATTTAAAAGGATGATTTCAGAGGTGTAAGATGAGGCATTGTTCAGAAGAGATGAAAATATATCCAGCATCTAGATATAAATAGGTACAGATATAAGGCTGTTGCTTTTTATTTCTCCTTCTCAGTATTTCATTTGTACCCAACTAATTAGCATATTAATTTGTGTGTGGCCTGTGCTGGATGCTATAGGGGAAGAGACAATGATTTACATAATGATTTCTGTTGGTACGTATTTAAGAAATTGGAGCTATTTTAAGGTGTTTTTAATGATCTATTTTATTTCCTTGGAATAGAATTTTATTTATAGAGAAACTCATAGTCATGAATCACCTTCTAAACACTTTCTTACAAATTCAGCCTTTTAAGGTGTATGTTAAGGTAACACCTTTTAACCTACAAAATGCATAAGAAGCGTTTACTGATACCTTTACAGAAAATACACTTATTTGATTATAACAATACTTAGTAAGATATATACATTCCCAAAACTTTTCTAAAAGCTGCAAATTTAAACAGCTCAAGAGAAGAACTTAAATTTGGATGACTATGAGAGAAAAAAACTTCATGAGGTCTTAGGAGAAAGTTTATATATACTTGGATAAAGTATCATATCTTATTTTAGAAGACACTCCCTTCTTACCTTCCAAACTGAATTCAGTATGCTTTTTTTACCACCTTCTTCACCTGATATAGAATCTTGTTTTGATTATTGAGTGTCCCTTTTTTTCTTCAGATTAAATTGACTTTCTCTGTAAGGTGTGCCTACATTTTTGGGGGTTTGTTTCAGTAAATTTATACTGTCATTCAAAACAAGTTATACTAAGAATGTGCTTCTTAGACATTACAAACTAGTACACTAGTAACCATACAGAGCTACCACATTCCTACCTCACTGATTTTATTTGGTAATGATTTTATGTAATACATATTGACTACTTAGGACTGTTTTCAAAGTGATATTTTGAAGTGCCTTTTTTTGTATCCAGTCTGCAAATGTTCTCTGTACCAGATGTACAACTTGAAAATTAATAACTGCTAAAAGTACACAAACTGTCAGCTTTGTTTTTACTGAGAGAAACTATAGCTTCAAGTAAGATAGGTTTATATTTAAATGCAATGGAAGTAACCTAAATTATTCCCAATGACTGATGGCAATTTCATCAAATGGTGCAAATAATGACATTATAAATGCATAATTTGAGTCCAAGGTGGGGTAAACGTGGGGTAAAATTGTTGCTGTATAAGCTAATAACAATGACATAAATTTTGAAAAAAAATAAATAATCCTAAACTAAAGCACATGATTAATCAAATAACTTGTATTAATATTTTCTTCTCTTTATTAACATCTTAAATATAGCTCTCCCTTTGTGCTTACACCTTTAAGATCTCATAGCCATAATGTTTTTTCACCTGACCTTGCAGAAATTGTTTGTCTTTTACTATACTAAACAAGCTGTGAAAGTAATGTGATTTCAAATAAACCTTTAAAAAAAGCAAGTAATGGAGCTTCCTTTCCACATAGTACAAGGTTAATTATGCTTGTCTAGAAGGCAGTAAAAAAAAAGCAGTGAGGTATTTGATGGCAATCACACAGAATGTGCACCTCCAGCAGTTCCCATTTGTCAAAGTTGCACCCATTGATAAAGTCAGAATGAGGACAATATTTCAGAAAGCTTATTTTTTCATTGCACTTCAGCATAATAAATCAAGACAAAAAATTAATAAGCTGTAAACTGTAATAGAGAAAATTTGAAAAACTGGCAGATTTTATTTTTATAGAATAGTTATGAAATTATGTATTTTAAGCAAAGATCAAGATTTCATGACAATGTTCCTGTTCATTTTTTTTTAATGTGAGTGTGTTCCTATTCATTTGAGTGTGGGTGTGCACATATATAAAGTGAGACTAATGCAGTAAGGAACTCTAATTAAAAACAAAGACAGTTTCAGGGAATAACTTGCATAGAAGTATGGCTTTCTAAGTGCAGACTTTAAAACTCCTACCTCTCTGCAGATTCATCTGAATTTCCTTCTGTGATCATCTGCAACTCCTGTGTGGTTTTACTTGAATCTTCTTTGACACAGTTTTCTTCTGTGCTCGTTTTGGGAATATCCTCATTTGATCGAAGCTGTTCTATGAGATTTTGTTGATGCCAGGTTTGAATAGATCGGTGGTGCACTGGGGTTGGACCTGGCACGGGTGCCAGTATATTGTGGTGGACGGGACTGCTGTTTTTCTTCAGCCCATTTCTGTCCCGAGAGTGGTTCTTCAACCTGTTCTGAACCGGTGTCCCTCTGTGCTCATATCCTTCCTGCTGATGGCAGCCCCCCGTGCCTGTGGAGCCTTGCGAGGGGTGACTGAACCACCTCCAGCGGAGCCTCAGGATCTGCTTCACATCAAACTCTTTCTTTCCAGAGACTGACATTTTTTTCAGGAAAAAAAAAAAAAAAAAGACAAAAGCCTTTCTTTTAGAAAGGAAATGGATTCTTTGTTATCTCTTGTGTTTCAACTCCTCTTCTTAAGAAAAGACAACAAAAGAACAAATACCGGTAGCTCTCTCCCTCTCTCTTCTGATTAATATACTGCAAGCTCTTCAAGCCGATGGTAAGCTGCTGCTAACTGTATAGGTGGGAATCCATACTGACAGGATGATGAGGTCAGACCTTAAACAAGTAAATCAGCTTAGCACAGGAAAGCAGCAACCATAACACTACCCAGCTGCTAGGCTTACACACTCGCAGCACTATAGCACAGCTCGCTAATATATAACCTTGCCTCACATGATCCTGAGGGATCCTAAGCTGCAACTTAAGATGCAGGAAAGCACATACAAATAAAGTGACCAGACTTTCTATCTCACAAGGTTTTCTATCAAGCCTGCTAATAAGGAATGCTGCATTTCACAGAGGATTTTTATACAGAGAACTCTTTTGTAGTCTCCTTACGCAGATTTTTGGTGACGATTCACTGTGAAACTATCCTGCAGTTCATGTGGTTCCTTAAGGGGGTTGCATTTGTTTATCTTGCTGTGTAAAATTCCTACAAATGGCCTCAGTGTGGTAGCACTTACCTAAAGGAAAGAGGCAGCATTTGAATACATTGTGCAGAACCGAATGTATTTTCTCACCTACAGATAGATTTCTCGGTATAATTACAGGGGTATGAGAACAGAGGGAGGGAGCTCGAAAAAATCAGAGATGTGCTCCCCGAATGACTGTATCTGTGGAAAACACACTGTTTCCTGGCTAAGTGCCTGTGTAAACACCCTTTGCCATCCTGCTCTTCATTTCTCACGGATGGTGAAATGAGTGTGATTTTTTGAAGAAAACACCTTCCTTTTGATAGAGTGCACTACAACATGTTTTCAGCAAATGTAATAGATGATATATCTTCATTCCCATCCATTCTTTAATAGGCAGGGCTGTGAGAACTGTTCCCTGTGTGTTTTGAAGTAATGTACACAGAATGTTTTCACATGGAAATTGAAAATAATTAAATGGACTGGGTTTTTTTATTATGGTATATTCGCCTCAGTTTGCTCCTGATGATCTATATAACTGTAAGCAGTGTGCAGAAATAAAAAAAAAGATGTAACACAGAGTCAGTAAAACAGGATTCAGAACTAAAAATGTGGTATCCCTCTCCAACACATCATCTTATATCTTCTCTTCAGCTGTTCCCATGTTAAATTCCTTTTTCTCTGTCTTGTGTTTTTTTCTTTTTTTTTCCTAAGCTCTACTGATGAGAAACTTCAAACAGTAAAATCTGCTTTTTTTTTTCTTTTTTGGCTGCATATACTACAAACAGAGAAATATGAAGTAGAAATTTGAAAAGAAAAAGCAAAATGAGAAGATAGGACTAAGGAATCATCAGCCTTTATGCTGGGCTGTCAAGCTCCTATCCTATTCATGGTATTCAAGCAAATGGTATGCAGTATCATGGACTGTTTGCATGTGAGATCAATTACAGGACAAGTGTAGAACAGTACAATAGTTGAACAATATTATATTATTTGGATACGTACAGGGAAAGAAAAGACTGTACAAAAGAAAACCTATGAGAAAGAGTTGGCCATCAAAAGCAGGAAGGAAGAAGTTAAGGAAAGAGGATATTTGACAGACCTAGCCAATGCGTCTTTGTTGCTATATAGAATATTGAAGCTGAGCTATTGCAATAAAATGTACAATAACCTGTGATTTTGATAGTAGGGTAAGTGTCCATGACAGACAGAACAAGAAAAATTTGGTTGCAGATAAGAATCTTCTCTTATATGAAAAAGTAAACTGTTTGTGGGAGCTAAAATACAAGCCCCAGCAATCCTTACTGCAGTGCTTTGGCATGATTGCCCCCATGACTGACCCCAGTCCTCTGCCATGGGTTACTCTGCTCGCAGCAGTTGTCAGAACTCGCGTTTGCTTTGGCTGCTTCAGTTAAAAGTCACAACTGAACAGTCAACGAAGGCTGACTTAGGCTCAGACACCAGGCACTGGGGCTCAGCAGCTCTGAGGCAAGAACCATTCTGCTCGCCGCCATTTCCCAGCCCCGTGATTTACACAACCCCAAAGACCCACGTTGTCACATCCAGGCATCCCAAATTGGCGCAGCTCCCCTATAAAATTAATACTCTATTTAACAATGCTTCATTAAGACAAATTGTGTTCTGTAACATTTACTTGAGAATGAAATGAAAGAAGGATTTCCGTGTTACAATATCAGGCTGTAAGTGTTCTTAAAGGAACATATTTTTAAAAGACTTCATTTTATGTGATAGAAACTAGGAAACTTGTTCAGCTTCTAAGAAGTTATATTAAGATGAAAGTATATAAAGGCCTGTTTGTGAGTTTAATAGAGGGTTTCAATGAAAGCTTGTTGAGAATATAAACTAATAAAGGAACTGCTCCCAAACTTCAGGGATTTTTAAAGAATTTATAGGGATGAATGGATAAATGAAAATGCTGGCCATTTAGTAAGAGACACTATTTTCTGTCCAGAAATCAGTGTAAGATGTTTTCTCACTGCAATGGGGACCTTTTATAACAATCTGAAATTTTCTGGAGACACAAATGTTTAAGTTTTTTTTTCTTGCATTATAGCTATATAGTGTTTAATTCAATGTTTCATAACTTTTCAGTTTCAGCCTACACACCTATGGATGTTATTCTAGTAAATTTCATAATAGTAATGAGACTTAGTGGTATCCATGTATATTCCTCAATATTGCCTACATGGCAACGTGAGATGTATTTAGGGAGGGAGTCTCTATATACCAAGTTACTAAAATAATTTATGATAAATCTTGTAGAGGTGGACAGAGAACATGGTTTCTCGCCACTGTCTTAATCAGGTCATTGAGCTATCTCAGCAGCTCTGTCAGTTACACTTAGCAACAGCTCTGATACATTTAATCCATATTTTCCCACCATCTCACAAAGCTTCTGTTGGTTTCCTTTCCTTAAATGCCTTTTGCAGAAGTCATCCTTTAGTCCTAGATATCATCAAAAGCATATTCCTGCAATTTTACTTGTGAATGTACAAACAGGACTTCTGTTTGTGAATTACTCTGTATCCTACTAACTCAGCACATGTTTTGGCAGATGTAAAGTCGATCTAGCTAAAATTAAATAGTAAAACTGTACTTCTGCTGAAGAGACTGTCTTGCTCAAAAAGTCAGCTTGTGTCAGCACAGAATATGTTTCAGGTAGGGCATAAGTAGGTTATTTTTCACACAGCTTGTTACCATTCTGGCTAAAATATCAATGTGCTATAGTAGGACAGTATAAGTAATTTGATAATGCAAAACTTCAGGCCTGAAATGATTGGAAGCAGGTATGTGGCATAAAGCTGCACCATGTTTATATGTATACATGCCACATACCTGCTTTTAATCATTTAGATCTGTCTTCTGGTGAGAAAACTAAGTTCCCTGAAAACTGAATGCAATGTGAGTGTTTACTTCTTGCTGATTTCTTTATAAATATCTAGTATATTTTTAGGTCTATCTCTTTCTGGGTACAAACATCTAAATGTGAAAATTAATTTAAAATAACTTTTTTCTGCTATTAGTATTCATAATTTAATATGTTTGGTCTCATTTAGATAAATAGTCAACATAATGACATAGGGTTTTTCCCTCATGGATGGAAATCCCCAAAGAACAGGATTTTCTATGGCTGCAGCAAGTCTAGCCAGGGCCACCAAGAGGGTCAGGCAGCTGGAGCATATGATGGATGAGGGGAGGCTGCTGGAATATGATCTGTTCAACCTTATGAAGAAAAGGTTCAGGGACATCTTACTGCTGCCTTTAGGTACCTAATGGGAGAGTACAGAGAAGACAGTCAGACTATTTTAGAGGTGACCAGTGATTGGACTAGATGCGAATTTTGGAACATGGAAAAATCTGGTTAGATATAAGAAAAACTTTCTCCCCATGAGGGTGATCAAACAAGTGAGAAGAGATTGCCAAGAGAAGCTGTGACATCTTCTTCAGAGAAAGTCAGATCCCAAATGGACTTGGTCCAGTGTAACTGCTCTAACTAGACTTGCTCTGAGCAGGTGGTAAGAATAGATGAGCTCCAGAGGGGCCTTCCAATCTATTATTCTGTGACTGTGTGACATGCCAGGAAGTATTTGAGATATTCATCTAATGACTAGAGTAGAGCAAAGGAAAATTAATGCCGTTGTCAATTATGAAAAAGAGATATGTTTCTAGAAATCAGTTTGGTAGCTAAGTATCACTGCCTTCAATTGTGGGGGATTTCTAATTGTTCATCCCACAGGAGGCTTGCTAGTAGTTTTGAGGAAAAAGAAGTCCCTATTCTCTGAAAATCCTCCATTTGACTCAATGGTATAAGCTTTTGAGGAAGATCTTTGATCAGGCTAGGAAATTGCACTAAATATGATGGTAGACTGGCATCTAGCAGGAAATTGAGCATCATTTTAAAAGGTTTGTATAAGAATGCTGAATGTCCAGATAATTTGAAAGGTCTATATTAATAGCAAGAGTGTAAATAGGTGTTTATAATAATTTTAAGATTACAAGTCCAGATATCTAATATGACATTCAGATTAGCAAATTATAAAATTACTTTTGTCATAAACTACTTATAAGAAGAAATTCAGGATTTTCTTTCTGTCACAAACTGCGTTTTAAATAGGCTTCAAAAATGACTTTTAGCTACAGCTGCCTCCCATGTTCATCTGCTAGCAAAACACTTTATAAAAAAGGTTTCTAAGGCACTTCAGAATGTCCGGATTTTCTAGTTAATAATAACTTCTTCATTTCTTGTTTTGAGAATTTAAGCAAGCAGAATATATTCATGCAGTTATGTAATGTTTATTCTGCTCTCAAAAGAAACATAGCAAATGATTCCTTATTCTTTTTCTGTTTGCCCTGAGCTGGTAATATACTGCATGTATGAAAAGCCTATTAGAAAAATCTCTTTCTGTTCCCACAAGCCTACCAAAGGATAATAAGAAGGAATCATCTAACTTTCTTGTAGAATAATTCAAGGAAGATACCATCTATGGATTCTTAAGCCAGGAGTATTGCAAGGACTAGGTTACTAGCAAAAGCTAATGAAGTAGATCTTTGCTGGATGTGGGGTAGACCAGAAAAAAATTACTTTTTTTATTAGATAAAAGTCAAGGATAGCTTTGGACCACAGGTCTTCAATGACAAGCTCTCAGACCCAAATAGGAAAAATCTGCATATGCTGAATGAGACAATCAAAAGCGCAAGCTAAGCACAGAAAGTTAAGAATGTTTTCTCA